>LGRX02034523.1:0-32411 GCA_001247695.2 Cymbomonas tetramitiformis | reverse complement strand
CCCATTGGCTTACGCAATGATGACGGCGCCGCAGGAGAGATAGCCGAGGCCCGCCCGGACGGTTGCACCTCCCATTGGCTTACGCAATGATGACGGGTTTTGAGCTGCTGCCAACTTCGGTTCAGTCCCGCCCGGACTGTTGCACCTCCCATTGGCTTACGCAATGATGACGGCGCCGCAGGAAAGATAGCCGAGGCCCGCCGGGCAGTTGCACCTCCCGGTAACTGCATAATGACGGGTTTTGAGCTGCTGCCAACTTCGGTTCAGTCCACGCCCGGACTGTTGCCTCCCATTGGCTTACGCAATGATGACGGCGCCGCAGAGAGATAGCCCAGTCCCGCCCGGACGGTTGCACCTCCCATTGGCTTACGCAACGATGACGGCGCCGCAGGAGAGATAGCCGAGGCCCGCCCGGACGGTTGCACCTCCCATTGGCTTACGCAATGATGACGGCGCTGCAGGAGAGATAGCCGAGGCCCGCCCGGAATTGCTCGCCGCCGCCATCAAGCATCTTCCTGCCAGCAAACCGAGGTGCAAGCCTCCCTTGCGTTGCCCCTCCTATGCCCTCTCCCACCCCTGCGCGCATCACGGATCTGCCCGCCTGACTGGCGTAGCATCCCTAAGGGCTCCTCAGCCCCATGAATATGGCAGCACTCGGTGAGGTCCCGCCCCCGCACAAGCGACTTGGAAGCTTCAGAGATGGTCGGTCGCACATGTTGTCCAATCCGATCATACAGGCACGCCCGCTTCTTGCGTCACTCCACGACGCCGACACGAGCGAGCCTAGCGCCCGCGCGGCCAGCCCAACACGGGTTAATCAGCATGTCCCCCGCTCAGCGCAGATCTGCCGGGCACGCAGGACGCTCTCTGGCGGTTCCCACGTGGATGCCGGGTCCCGGTGGGCGGTGAATACTGAGCAGGTCGGGAGGGGATGGCCAGGCACATTACGGGCTTGGGGATGCCGGAGGAGGTTCTGCAGTGCGTCGGGCGGGTGCGCAGTTTAACATCATCACCCTGGCAGCCCCCTCGCCACGTGGCACCTGGCCAGTGAAGCAGTATCAGGCCCCCCAGGGAGTGCGGTCGACCTTCCCAGGCCGCGGATCCTGGACTGATCTGGCGGAGAGGGGCACGCTTGTGTCTTTCGGTGGTTGGCGCTGCGGGTGTCAGTGTGGTAGGGCTTTGTGCCGCACGGCGCGTCTGAAGGGACCAAGGGGTCGTTACATTGCATGCAGGGTGTGGACATCTTTGATAGTGTCTGAAGGGACCAAGGGTGTCGTTAGATTGCATGCAGGGTGTGGACATCTTCGATAGTGTCTGGAAAGGGACCAAAGGGATGCGTTAGATTGCATGCAGGGTGTGGACATCTTCGATAGTGTCTGAAGGGACCAAGGGAGTCGTTAGATTGCATGCAGGGTGTGGACACTCTTCGATAGTGTCTGGAAAGGGACAAGGGGTCGTTAGATTGCATGCAGGGTGTGGACATGCGATAGTGTCTGAAGGGACCAAAGGGGTCGTTAGATTGCATGCAGGAATTGTGGACATCTTCGATAGTGTCTGAAAGGGACCAAAGGGGTCGTTACATTGCATGCAGGGTGTGGACATCTTCGATAGTGTCTGAAGGACCAGGGGGTCGTTAGATTGCATGCAGGGTGTTGGACATCTTCGATAGTGTCTGAAGGGACCAAGGGGTCGTTACATTGCATGCAGGGTGTGGACATCTTCGATAGTGTATACCCATACACCGTCACCATCAATGGGTGCGTCCCCATTTGCGCGGCCCATCCGGCCATCGGCCTTGGGGCTGTGCTTCGGCAGTGGCAAGCCTGGGTGGATGTGCTCGAGGGCAGGCCGTGCGTCTCTGGTAGTAATGCATGCAGCTCCAGGGAAGCCTCGCAGCATCTCCGAGGAAGATGCTGCACGCACGCGCTGCCTCATTGGATGGAGGCCATGGCGGATCAGGTGGTGCGAGGCGCAAGACCGCCCGCAGTCAACCACCGGGCTGGGGGGGGAGGCGGCGGGAGCGAAGTGAATCCGCAGAATGTGTCGGGGGCTTGTTCAAGTCCGGGGGGAGGAATTGAGGAGGGGGGGGAGGAAGTGCGCACCGGTGCAGGTGTGCGCTGAGGTATTCCTGTCGAGTTTCAAGAGGCGGCGGAGGCGCTCAAGGGCAGTGGCGTGGAGGACCGGCGCGGGCGCACGGGCATGGCTCAATCTGCGGTCGATCGCATACAAGAGCCCCCCTTTCCACTGCCCAGTGCACTACGGCATCTCAGGCTCAGTCGGGGTGCCATCCGTAGCAGCACAGGTGGGCTCTGCCCTGCATGCTCAATGCAGCATGCGATTTGAGGATCAGACTTTGGCCAATTCATCATCATGGTCAGATGTGCCCGTCTTCCCCAATATTCAGGACCCTGGGGTATCTTTTGTTGAGTATGGCAGCTCAGTCTCAACCTGTGCCCCATGCAATATCGGTGCACCCTGATCCTCTGATTACAGGACCCAGTCTCAGTCTCAGTCTCAGTCTCAGCCTGTGCCCCATGCAACATCGGTGCGCCCTGATCCTCTGATTGCGAGACCCAGTCTCAGTCTCAGTGTCAGTCTCAGTGTCAGTCTCAACCTGTGCCCCATGCAGTATCGGTGCACCCTGATCCTCTGATTACGAGACCCAGTGTCAGTCTCAGTGTCAGTCTCATCCTGTGCCCCATGCAGTATTGGTGCGCCCTGATCCTCTGATTACGAGACCCAGTCCCGTCACTTGTCCGCCGCAGTGTGCTGTCTTAAGCGGTGCATGTGCTACCTCAATGGATCGCATCAGCAGGGAGGGAGGCATCTGTCATAAAGACCATGCCACGTACGCAGATGGCATTCGCCCCCCTCGCTCCTTTTGCCACACTTCGCGTGCCTCGCCCCTTTTGCCACACTTCGCGTGCCTCGCACCTTTGGTCACACCTCGTGTGCCTCGCCAACAGAGGCACCCTGCTGTGGGGAGGGGTGGGGGAACAGGAAGGACAGCGGGCCGATTCTGGCGAACTGCGAGTGCCTCGCCTGCCAGCGCCACACACGAAGCTACTTGCACCACATCCTGAACTGCCACGAAATGCTGGCGGACGTTCTGCTTGATATGTGCGCTGCTGATAACGCTCCAGTCCACCAATCAGCTTCGGAATGGCGTGGCCTTCCAGGCTGGCCAATCGTCTGGCTAGGCTGGCCAATCGTCTGGCTAGGCTGGCCAATCGTCAACGGAGGATCTCAGTCACGACGCGGCGCAGAAAACTACAGCATAACTAGTGACAAACACATCGCCTTCGAAGCGTTATTTTCTCATAGCATAGCATAGCATTTTTTGAACATGTGACCTGAATAACATTCACCTTGGAGGTTTTCTTTCGTCAATGGCAGTCGCGTTTTTATGTCGAATGCTCTGTGGTATGGAGCCATTGAGCTAGCACTATATCAGAAGCTTCCATCTGACAATGGCGGTGTGCTTCCACAAAGTCCGACGATCAGCGAACCGATATCTCAGGCCGTCATTGCACAACTTCGCCCACCGTCAACCGAGAGTCAGCTGGAATTTCTGAAGCGTACCGCCGACTAGGGTGCATGCACTGTTTCGAGAGCTGAGTTTTCATTTCAAAGTCGAAGAGATGTAGCGCGACAGACGAGTTCGCAACAGCGTTGTTTGCTTGTAGTCGGGGCCGCGACCATCGGCGATCTCTGCGACACGCCTGCCCTGTTCAGAGCTCACAACAACCCAGAATGCAGCTCGGAGTGTGCCGGCTGCATACAGTCTGAGCCTGTGCATAGGTGGCTGCTTCCGGGGACCACAACGGACTTCAGGGGGGGGGGGCTTGGGTGTGGGTATCGCCGGCAGCCACAACACTCACCATTATTTGAAGTTCTTCAGGTGAGAGTGTTCGCCCCATTCTCAGCGCCGTCACGTGCAGTAGCATTTCTCCTCCCTCTGCGTGGTGAGACATGCGATAGCTGGCGATGCTGCACATACACGTGAGTCGGCTATATGGGATCCTCCTATGTGCTACACATACACGTGAGTCGGCTATATGGGCTCCTCCTATGTGCTACACATCAATTCAAAACCCATTATCACACTCACACGCACACACTGCTCCTTATCCTTTGATCCCCGGCGTGGGTACATAGTGCAGTCTCCTGTGGCTACGGGGTGCCAAGGGAGTCGCAAGGATAAGCACATACACACGCGCCGTCACACGCACACCCACACACTGCTAAAACCCTTTGATCCCCGGCGTGGGTACATAGTGCAGCCGATCTTCTGTGGCTGCTTTGTGCCAAAAGAATCGGTGCAAGGAAAAGCTACATACACCAGATTCTTGGCCAGCCTGCCACGAAACTGACCCTACCACGGATGGCAAGTATGCCTTGACACGATTCTGAGTGGACGTGTGGGAGCTCTTTCCGACGGTGACGGTGGGCGCCGAGGAGCTTGCGGCTCAGAGCGACTTGCCGAATGTCCGTTCTTTGCAAGCGGCCATGAGGAAGGTGTCGGAGGCGATGGGGGTGGTTGAGGAGGAAAAGGGGAGCAAATGACCATTTGCCACCGCAAGTGCCGAAGGCGGACGACGTCAAGAAGTTGAGTGATTGCAGCAGGTCTCAAAAACGTGCCCAACGGGTCTATGCTGCTGTCCTCCACTCTGCGGATTGGCTTTGGCTGGGTGGGCACGTGGGGGCATCTCGGCTTCCTTGGCTTTTCTTGGTGGCCTTCAACAACATTGAGCCAGCTTTCTTGAGGGCTATTCCGTGCTGCCCAGCCTCGGAGCTCAGCTCGGGTGTGTACCGGGTGGCGTTGCGACACATTCTTCATGCCGAGCAGCCCCTCCTTGCCAGGCAGGGGAGTGCCTTGATTGCAGGGGGGTGCTTGATCCCACGGGGACGCACTTGCTGGCATGAAGTGCGGGAGCGGGGGCCGGGGGAGGAAGCTGGTACCCTTTCATTCACCACAAACTGCAGAGGGTGCTCTTTGCAGTGGCCAAGTCTATTTCCTGTTGGCGTCGGCAGTGCATGATGACTTCGCGGGCTATCGCACCTACTCACCAAACCATTGTCCAGACGAGACAGCACTGGATGCAGAGGGGCCCGGTCAGCATGTGTTGATTGGTGTGGCCACAGCGCGGCCAATGTCGGATTGACACCTGGGAGCGGCCATGATGGCCTCCGGGGCGGCGGCAAGAAAGGTGGAGGAGAGCAAGGTGGTTACGCACGGGGATGTTCACCCCGCACCAATTAATACCTTACGGGGGGCGGGTGTATGGGGGGCTCGCGTCTGGGGCGGATGGGTTCGTGAAGAAGATGCGGCGACGCTTCAGGGAGCGGTGATACATGGAGGAGAATGTGGGAGAGGGAGAGGAGGTGGATGACGATGGGGCAGCACTCGACGGTTGCTTGATGCCTCTTGGGGTGGAGATGTACGAGGGGTTCGTGCCTGGGGAAGATGGGTTCGTGAAGAAGATGCGACGACGCTTCAGGGAGCGGCGATACATGGAGGAGAATGTGGGAGAGGACGAGCAGGTGGACGAGGATAGGGGTGAGGACGAGGACAAAGAGGCGGCACTTGGCAGTTCCGTGGGATGGAAGGAGAAGTGGATCCGGCGGCTCTCGTTCGCGCTGGCATGAGGGGTCGCGGGGTTGATCATCCGATGGGCCTGGGGGTGATGCCCAACCGAGATGGTAGACGCTGGGCTGGTAGAGGGGATGTGAGAGGAGGCATGGGCCCCATTTAACACCCGAACCTAGATCATGGGGAGGGGGCTCAACGAGGATGGACGGGGCTTAGGAAGACGCGATTGAGCAGACGGGCTATGCCACGCAGGATGGACATGGTGGTGGGATGCAAGGGTCTGGGCATGTTACACAACTTGGGCAAACTGGGCAGGTTTCCGGTGGGGCAGGCGAGGCAGGAAAGACGACCTCACGGCTCTTGGAGAGCATGGAGGATGCGTGGCGAGAAGCGGAGAATCTTCCGGCCGTGGAGGGCCGGGGACTGCGTACCACGGTAGCTCGGTCTGCAGAGGTGTCCGTGGACGCAGGCGAGCCCAACCAAGCGGCCTCGTCTCAGCACTTGAGCCCAGGATATCTTGGCGGAGGGGGATGACCTCTCGTCGCCGGGCCCAGAGCGCGGGGTGTGGACTACGGGGAAGAGCGGGGCCTCCCCACGGCAGGCGACGGCCTTGGCTGAGGAAGGGGTGGCCAATTTGATGGGGGCAAGCAAGCGGGGGATCCAGCTTCTTGAGAAGAATGTTGGCACGGGGGGAGCTGGTGAGGAGGGTGATGAGCGAGGTGCGGGTGGAAGGGTGGCGGGTGGAGTTGACGCATGCCGGGCACCTCAGGATTGGGGTCCCGTCCCGGCAGCGATGACCACTTACGACAGGTTGCACCATACGGCTCCTCATCAACTTCCCTGCCCACGTGGCGAGGCTGCTGACCGTGCCGGAAAACAGTGATGAGCGGTTGTCGGGAAGGCGACGACCGGTTGGTGGACTATTGGCCCCCGGGAGGGCTTGGGACACACAGGCATCTGTGGGGATGGGACCCCAAGTAGGAACGGTGCAGAACAGCATTTGCAGTGCAAGTGCGGAGCGCATCACTTAAGTTCGCAGCGTACTTTAGAGTGTCCAGCACAAGGCCCAAGTCCATCGAGTGGGTGTTGGGAGGAGAGGGTTGTAAGCGCAAGTTGGTGGTGGGCACGCAAGGTCAGAAGGAAGCAATGCAGTCTATTATTCTCAGCCCCTTTGGACATCCCTTTGGAACAGCGGACGTGTTGTGAGTGGAAAAGCTCTCTTGAGGCCAGGCTTTGGGGCAGGCAGGGTGCAGGGGGGTGGCTACGCTAGGGTAGTGGGGAGATAGCTTGAGCAGCTCGGGGTGCAGAGGTGGACCGGCTCCAGTGGCACGCCAGCGGTGCGCCGGCAGTGCAGTTGCAGAGGCACTCAGGTGGCCCAGTGAGGCTTAGGGGGTCCCATTTTTCACCAGTGAGCTCCGGAAAATCTGGATAAGTGTCCCGAAGTGTGGGCTGAATCTTTTGATCCCCGGCGTGGGTACATAGTGTAGGGTTTAGGGTTTAGTTAGGGCTGTGAAAGGGGAAGCCGGCGGGGCGTCCTTATGGGAGTCCGACACAGGGCTTAGGGATCTTCGGTTCTGAAGATGAGGGGGCATTTGGGCAGAATGCAGCCTCGACTCCAAACCCGAGTGTTGATGACGGCCGGAAGGAGTTGGATGAGCCCCTGTTGCTGGGCTCTGGGCTCTGGGCGGGAGGTTTGTCTGCAGAAGCGGGGACGTAATTGGGGCAATGGAGGGGGTCCTCATGGATAGAGCTTGGGGTTGAATAGGTGGATTGTTTGTGCAACCCAATCGGGATGGGCAACATGGCGGGGAACATACGTCTGAGGGCACGGGATTGGTGGGGGTGCCAGACCCCGGACCAGCTTGAGAACAGGCGGATGTGTTGGAAGGGTGGCTTTTCAGTGGGAGGTGATAGGATCCGTCTTGGGAAGGCAGTTGGGACAGGCACTTGGCATTCGGCACGCAATCCGGGCGGTCTGTGCGGGTACCCGAAGAGGCGGCTGGAACAATGGCGCCACGTCTCTTGGAGAGTATGGAGGACACCTGGCGGCATTTGGAGTCGGACGATCTTCGGAGGGCTCCGGGACCGGCTCCGGGACCGGGAAATGTGGATGCCCATTCTGAGGGGTGCTCCCTGGGCGCATGAGTGGCCAGCCACACGGCCTCGACCTATCACCTGAGCGTCCAGGACATCCTCTCAGAGGTGGAAGACCCCTTTATTGCTGAAATCAGAGCGTGAGATTTGAACGCAGGCGCAGGGTCCCAGCTGGGGCAACTTCTGTTTGAGAGGCTCTCAGAGGCGGCAGGTGCACGTGGCGTTGGCTTGGTTGGTGCCCCAAACCGGCAGTGGGCAGACTCGGGAACGCGGTGTTGGCTTCTAGCGTTCTGGGTGCACGCACTCTCTAGGAGGGTGCGGTGGGTGCCGCCTGGCAGATATGGTGACGGCAGATCTTTGGGAGATTCGGCATGGCGAGACCCGGCGGCTTTGGGGATGCTCCGCCCTCTGGCAGGAACACTGGCTGATTGACCGCTTTGAGATCGTGGGATGTGTCCGTGGAGTACTGGAGTACAAGCACATCCATTGGTTCATGTTTGTAGAGCGCACCGATTTGTGAAGTTTCACACATTCCCGGGCTCATTGTTATCTTTTTTTGGGGGGTGCAATTAATGTCGTTTGTGTGCAATGCCAAAAGTGGCCAAATCGTCTGCCTGCCACATTGCAGTTATTTGTACAAATGCGCAAATCACTTCATTGGAAGATGCAACTCATTGCTGTGCTCTTTTGTGTATTTGAACTTTGATATTTCATTAGAAGATAGCTGCTTCATGCTGAGATGACGCTGTTCTTACCATCTTTTGGGATGCGTCTATGATGTGCTAGGGCGATACGTGAAGCTGTTCATCAAGGCAGATACTCGGCATATGCGGAGCAGATGATGCAGTATTTCCAATCTGGGCGTTTCATGTAGAGATGTGATTTCTGAGGGATTGGCAAATGAATGGCGTCATAAAGTCTGTAGTAGCAACTCGGCTGTTGCTTGGACGATTATAGGGGGGTATAGGATTGCCATTTCTACATAAACTGTGAATGCTCAATCAATGCATCAACAAGAGACGTGGTCCGCGCACCCAAAATATCCCTAAAACCCCGAAATTTGCAGGGACAGATGCGTATTTAATTTGTCGGGTTTGCCCTTTTTTTGTGGAGTCCAAACGCAGTTTTGTGTGGTGCTGGCGCCAAGTTTGAATACCAGCGCAGATGGAAGCTTGCATGTTGACGAACATATGTACTGTTTCTGATCAAGGAGCCGGCGCAATGGACGGTCTAAGGCTCATTACAGATGCTATTGCGGATTACAGAAGCTGAGATGCTTGGAAGCGAAGATTCTGAGAATAAATCAATAGGTGGATTTGCTCATACAAAAAGCAATATGCCCAGTAGACATTTAGAAACCACAATCGCCATCATAGCTAATCATGATTGTATAATTGTAGCACCGAGGTTATCAATATTGCTAGAATGGTTTATTATGTCGCCCAATAAAGTGTGTTTGCTCGTCAGTCATGCAGACCCTCTGATACGCGCAGGATCGGACTTTGCGATTCATGATTGACAGTCGTGATGTTATCATCTTCCGTCATTTAGGCGATGCCTCAGAGTCCAAGGATCAGAATTGGGACGAAATATTGCCGGGCGATGAGAGTTTGATGAATCAGGTGAGCTAGAAAAGTGAAGGCACAACATAGTGTGCAAGATGATGCCAAGTCGAGGATGACTTGCAGCCCTCTTGTGAGATAAGCTTATTTCAGACAAAAGAGACACATGAGAATAGTATACTAAAAGCAAACGCGAATAGTCTACTCTAACGCCACACGAATGAAGAAATTGACGACCATGGTGAGCTGGGCGTGCTTGCACTTTTAAATGCTGAGCACTCCCCAGATAGTATGCCCATCCACCCGGCATCATCCAATAATGATAAATACGGAGCTGTAGTATATATAGGCATGCATGCATTATGTATGTATATACACAACATATACAACAATGTCGTATATGCGATAACCTGATGACAAGACAGGGGACTTAACGGCACATTTGCAATATTTGGTACGACGTGACGCAATGTCATGAACGGCCTCAGCTTATGGGCTGTATATTCTTCTGTCGATGCATACAACCTAGTATAATCCGTGTGTACACGAGCAAGCTGAACCCAAAACTCAGCTCAGGACGACACAGATACAATACTGCCTGCACGCATATATTCATCACACGGCATTTTTTACGCGTGTACGAAAAATCTCGTGATGCATATGATACTATAATATGAATATGAAGCGACCTTCGTGCATACATATGTGTCGTTTACGCTGCGAATCGCTTCGAGTGTAGCCTTGGATGCCCCGTCGCTCCGGGACACGCGTCGTGATTACCACGGTCTGATTTAATCATTGGATGCCTCCGTTGCTTGGTACAAATCGCACAATGCGTGGTGGTAAGCCAGAGTGAATACTAATAAATACGGAGCTACAACATTTTGCGCTCCCGCCTTTTCAGTTTGCTGAGGGGACGATGCACTCGTTGAGCTAAATAAAGAGCTCGCCGACAGCAACCTCGCGCTCTCGGCAGTAGTGACACTATTTCTTCCGCTATGTTTCATTGAATTGCTGCAAAACCTCCTCACGCCTTGATGCCAAATCTTCTTCGCTTTGCTCCACAGTAATAACCAATGCTCGCACACTCGTCAAATGCATGGTTCACGCATGTTACATGCATGTCCCCGACTCTAGCAAAAGGGCCCAATATAGGGACATGTCCTTATATGTGTCGGGCACATATATGGACAGTGGGGACACATATACGGACACTCTGGCACATTTAGGGACACTTTGACACATATAGGGACCAGTGGGGACACATGAAGGGACACTTCGACAAATATGGGACAGTGGGGACTCGTATAGGGACACTTTGATACATATAGGGACAGCGGGGACTCATATAGGGACATCGTGGAAGGAACATGAAATGCGGAGTGTCACATCAGCATTGTCTTAGTCATGGATTGGGGGGAAACTGCAGTTATCCACGTGGTGCGCATTCTTAACGACACACATTTTACTCATACAATAAAATTTCAAAATATCGAAGATGATGTATATGTTAACTATAGGTTGCTAGCCGAGTCTGTGAGTGAAAAGGAATCACATGGCAGATGACCCATGCCATGAGGAAGATATTTCTCAAAAATAAAATAAAAAATCGGGGATATTCAAGAGGTCCCGCTAATGCAAATTTTTCTTCTAAAATCATTGTTCTTCGACATTGTTCGGGGGGCTCTCTAAGCGCCTATCGGTCTACTTGTGCAATGCAGGGAACCTAGTTCAGTCCTACAAGGAGATATATTGCTGTAAGCATGATATATATGAATCGGATCTTTTAACTCTTAAATGTCGAAGTTACAAACAACCAGGTGTAGCTGTTAGCAGTAACTAATTCAAACTGATTTATTCAGCCTGCTCGGCTGCCTTATGCCATGGTTTCAGATCTCGAACTTTCGAACACAACTCGATGTCGACTCCTGTCAGGTCCCATCATGTTTCATGAGAACTCGATCTGTCACATCATAGAATCTGCCGACTAGCCCAGTTTCATTATCAATCATTCCAGGCCACTCCATATCACTCTGAATAATTATAACTGTGCTGACTCGGCAATATTGGAGGTCTACCAGTGTTCCCTCCAATTTCTCTAACTGCTGGTTTTTTCACCAAAACTCACTTTCGGGTCAGTCATTTCTGTCAGACACTCTCGTCATCTGGTCATATAAATGCCTGGCATTGGTGACTGTCATAGTACCAGTCACTCGTCATTCTGACACGCTGTCATTCTGTCTCGTGACTTACCCTAGCACAACTCTCCCCCCCTTTTAGGCGCGCGCTTACGTCCTCGCTAGCGTTTAGTGTTCGCCTGTATTTACATTGTCTGGGGATCAACAAACATGCACAGTGATGCTGGCTTCTAAGCCTCGGGTTCTCGGGTCCCGTGCCCCTCAGTCCTTGGGTCTGAGTCCCCCTGGCTTCTAAGCCCCGGGTTCTTGGGTCCCGTGCCCCCCAGTCCTTGGGTCTGAGTCCCCTTCCGCGCTGGAGGTTTCCCGAAGCCCCATCCCCGAATTACGCTGCCAACGCTTAAACGGTTCTGTCGCCTTGGTACTCCTCTCGCTCTGCGGGTCTTGCGCTGCTTTGCGCCCTGAGGGTTTTAGACCCCAGTATCTTGTTCCTGCATCGGGATCTCGTCCGTCTGCGCTGTCAGAGTGGCGATGAGGTCCATGACTGCTGCTGCACTTTCCTCGCTCATGCGCTTACCCAACTTCAGCCCACAGAACAGGTGGTGCAACAAAGTGCGCGGGATCACGTATACCGCTTGGGCTGACCCCATGCCTCGTGTTCTGGACGCCGAAACTCCTTCCTGCGCGGTGTTCTCGTGCTTTCACAGCACAGCTCTCGCGGGACATGGTGTTGCTTGGGTACACTGCAGTAGGGGTACGGGTAACAAGGCATTCGTCCAGATATGTGTAGGTTTCATGTAGGGCGTCCCATACCTACAGTAAGAGACTGGGTGAGGATCGGGCAAACCCTTCATCACGGATCGCGTGTGCAGCCCTCGCAGTGCATCTCCAGCCGGGTTCTCAATGAAGTAGTATGTTGGATCGTAGTACTCAATGATCTGCCGGGTACGCTTCACTCGCCGATCAGCCAGCTCCAAGTCCGGTACTCCCCTAGTCTTGGCCTTGCTGTACTCCTTACATGGTGGGCTCGCCCAGATCACGTCGAAATGGTGCCGGGGGTACAGCCTGTAGTTCCAGTGGAGAATGTCCTCGGTGCATGTTGCTTGCCACTTATTAGGAAGAACATCCACTGTCACCACTTCGCAGCCGTCGAATTGCCGTTGGAACTGCTGCTCTACAGACCCAGTCCCACAGAAGAGGACCAAGATCCTCACAGGATGTTGCACCGTCGTGAGATGCGGCTGGTAGACCTGATTGGCACCCCTACTGTAAACCTTCGGGGTGGGGGCTCTCATTGCCATGAGCTGAGCCCTCTGCTCCTGCTGCTGGCCGTGCGTCTCCCTACGCATCTTTTCTGGGGCCTTCCTCTGCTTCTCCTCATCGGCCTCGAAGGCTCTCAAAGGCTCCAGCTTGCCTCCCTTGCCCTCCAGGTCCTCTCTGGTTTGCCACTGGCTGTGACTGTGTGGCAATCCTTTCCACTTGGTCAACCACTCCTGCACTGAACCGCCGGTCTTCCCGCCTAGCTTCCTGAAGCGTGTGCGGATGATGCGCTCTACCTCGCGCTTTATTTGCCCTTCTACCATTACTGGTGGCGGTACCATCTCTTCTCGTCTGCTGACAAAGTGATTTGCACCTGACTGTACTGGGCTGAGCCTGTGACCGCCCAAGTCTTCGAAAACTTGGGCGGGGCGATGACCGTGACCGCCCAAGTTTTCTAGAACTTGGGCGGGGCGATGACAGTGGCCGCCCAAGTTTCCTAAAGCTTGGGCGGGGCGATGACAGTGACCGCCCAAGTTTTCGAAGACTTGGGCAGGGCGATGACCGTGACCGCCCAAGTTTTCGAAGACTTGGGCGGGGCGATGACCGTGACCGCCCAAGTTTTCGAGAACTTGGGCGGGCCGATGACCGTGACCGCCCAAGTTTTCTAGAACTTGGGCGGGGCGATGACAGTGACCGCCCAAGTTTTCTAGAACTTGGGCGGGGCGATGACAGTGACCGCCCAAGTTTTCTAGAACTTGGGCGGGGCGATGACAGTGACCGCCCAACTTTTCGCAGACTTGGGCGGGGCGATGATAGTGACCGCCCAAGTTTTCGAGAACTTGGGCGGGGTTATGACCTTGACCGCCCAAGTTTTCTAGAACTTGGGCGGGGCGATGACAGTGACCGCCCAAGTTTTCGAGAACTTGGGCGGGGCGATGACCGTGACCGCCCAAGTTTTCGAGAACTTGGGCGGGGCGATGGCGGTGACCGCCCAAACTTTTCAAAAAATGAGAATATAATGAGACACCCGCGTGTCTCATTTTTGCAATATGGTCGTTTGTCTGTGGTGAATGTGTCATGTACCTTCCAGTGCACGGGCAGCTCCAGTCTGTATGCTGACGGGGCTCCTCGGTCCTGCACTGGTAACTCCTGCTGCCAGTCGCTGTACAAACATTCTACCACTCGCAGAGGTCCGTGCCGCAATTTGCGCAACTTGGGCTTCAGGCCCCTGTCACCTGGCAACGTCAAGTGTTGTCCATCCATCCACACCTGATCATTCACCTTATACCGCTGGAGCCGGTGCCGTGCATCAAACTGCTCCATCATGCGCTGCTGAGCCATTTGCAAACCCACTCGTGCCGCCTGCAGCTGCTGCGCGAACTGCTTGGCCAACTGATGTGCTGTGCCTTGCTTGTCTGCTGCCGTGCGACCTCCCTTTCTCCTCTTTGCGCCTCCCTTCAGTGCCGCGTCCATGAAGAGGTCCAGCTGGGTTGCGGGCGCGTGTCCGCACACCAGCTCGAATGGTGAGAACCCTGTTACTGCTGACTTGGAGTCATTGATGGCGTACTCCACTGGAGCCACCCACAGGTCCCAGTCCTCCTGGTTATCCGCTACATAGCAACGCAGCATGCGCTCCACGGTGTGGTTACTACGCTCAGCCTGGCCATCACTCTGCGGGTGATAGGGGGTGGTGCTGGCTACCTTTACGCCCATCAATCGCACGAACTCCTGTGTCAGGGCATCTCGAAAGCGCGGATCCCGGTCGCGCACAATCTTCATCGGGGCCCCGTGCAGTTGCCACACTGCATCCATGAACATTCTGGTCACCACCTCTGCTGAACTATCGTTGTACGTCATCGGGACCACGTGCACCATCTTACTCAGTTTACATGTAAACGTGGCGAAAGCATTCACACTTCTCTCTGTCGTGGGGAGACCAGTGACGAAGTCTATGCTCACCACTTCCCACAACCGGCTGGGCACAGTGTGGGGCTGCAACAAGTCTGCTGGGTACGTATCCTTGGCGCGGCTGGGTTTGCTGACAGGTTACGCAAGTCTTCACCCATTCAGCTACGTCCAGGTCGCGGCCACCAGAATCGCCGTCTGACTCTGTCCAAGGTTTTGTCCCTCCCTGTATGACCTGCTGCAGATGCTTCGTGAGCTTCCCTCAAGACCAGCTCTCTCAGAGGGGAGTCGGGGGCTAACACCACCTGATAGCGTCCTTCCGCCACTCTCCAGATGATGTTACTTACCAGCCCAAAATGCTCGGAGGGTGCGGTGGTGCTGTGTGGCCAGTAATTCCTGCTTCAGGGCTGATAGGTACTCACTGCGCATGTGTTCTGCCCGTAAGGCACGCAGAAACATTCCCGGTTCCACCACACCTGCCTGGTCCCTGATCTTTGCTGCGGCTCCCTTGAGAGTCACTGCTGGCGATGCTGAAGGTCTTTCTCTCGGAGCTGTGATCTCGTCGAAGTGCTTACGCTGTGGTTTGGCCAATACCACCAAGACGGGCCATGGGATGGGCAACTCCTGTAAGGCTGTACGGTGCCCCCTCTCTTCACCAGGTGAGATGAACATTCGATTGGGCTCACCTTGCTCGTTCACGCGAGGTATGGTCTCCACGATCTCCATCCCATATTCTCGCAGCAAGGGCCGCCAGTCAGCCTGCGGGAAGTCAGGCAGCAGGAACAGCGCAGCTGTGCTCTGGGGGGCGTGCCGGGCCTCTGAAGCGTAGTGCCTTAGGATGTCTGCGATACTCACCTTGGAATCCGAGAAGGGTGGGTTACACCACACCACAGGACCCCTCCACTGTTCCTTCAGGCAGTCTGTCCAGAACGTGTCCACCTGCCGGTTCTGCCCCATGAGATCGCAGCATGCATCCACCTGGAACCGGCCGCCCAACACTTGCGCATACTTGGCTTGTAGTCGACGGAACTCGGACGGAATTAGCTTCCAGTCCTGATTATCTACCAGGGGTTCCCCAGGTTGCATCCTTGGCGTGGACTGCTGCCGCTCCGCTGCTGGCTGCTGCTTCTCTGCTGGCTGCTGCTCCTTCTGAGCTCGTGTCTGGACTCCCGCCATTGCTGGTAGTGCAGCCATCCTTTCCACTGTGACCATAGCGTCCAGCCATAAGTCCGGTGTTTCCGCCCACCAGAGACCGTTCAGCTGAGTTAGCTTACCGGTTACTTTGGGCACACTGACCGGTGGGTACTCATCTTCCTCCTCATCCGACGAGCTGAGCTCCAAGTCCAAAGGTGAAGTGGGATCCTCCTCCTCTACAACCTTCTTCAGGCCAGCCACCACGTTCTCCTCTTCCTCTGGTTTCCCTTTAGCTCCCGCTGCTCTTCTGCCCTCCTCTGCAGATACTGGCTGGTCGGTGCTCGGGTCCACATACCCTGCTTCCTTAAGCCCTTCTCGCGCCGTCGCCTGCACATAGTCCGGTCGCCGTGAGGCAGCGTCCGGTACCACCAGTGTGCGTCCTGGCACGTGCTCCATTGCATGCACTCCTACTTCCACCAGATCTTCATACCACCTGGCCTGACGTCGGCTGAGCTCACGTCCAGGTGCAAACAGCCACTTCAGTGGAGCATGGTCCCCCATCAGCCTAAACTCCGTGAAGATCAGGTAGTGTCTCCACGTCTGTGTGGTGCAGTGGTGAATCGCGGCCAGCTCTCGCTCACCCGCGTGGTAGTTCTGCTCGGCTGAAGAGAATTGCTTACTCTCGAAGGCTATGGGCTGCAGGCCCTTGCCTAGATCCTGCATCAGCACGCCAGCTAATGCCACTGCGCTCGCATCGGTCTGCACAACAAAGGGGCTGGTACCGCGATGAGCTGCTTCCTGATCGGGCAAGATCAAGGTCGGTGCAGTGGTGAGGGCGGTCTTGAGGCGTGCGAAAGCGTGTTCCTGCTCCGGTCCCCATTCCCATGGCACTAGGTTCTTGGTTAGCTTGGTCAGGGGGTGCGCCAAGTCAGCGAAACCCTGTATGTACCGTCGATAAAACCCAGCCAAACCCAAGAACTGTTGCAATCGCAAAAATGAGACTGGCCCCAGTCGCATTCCAGTCTCATTTTTTTGGGGTCATTTTTTTTGTGGAACTTACACACATTTGATGCACTTAAACATAAAATAACATTCCCGAGTGCAAATTTTGATCAATTTGATATTTTTTTTGACGATTTGGTGTGATTTTATGCCATACTTACTTAAAGCAAAAGAATGTGACCGACCGTAATTTCTCGGCAAACCATGCAGGCATCGAAGGGCCCTCTCCACAAACTCTATGGGCATTGTGGCATCACCGACTGGGACGTTCAGCTCCAAGACTGGACGGAGGACGGCCTGGTGAAGCAGTTGGAAAAGCACGATCCCAGGACTTTCAGGCTTCCAAGGAGGCCGGAAGTTAGGAAGCAGGTCTACGAGAGGCTGTCGAAGGGGGACTGGGCCAATGTGAATGACTGGCAGCTTTTCGGGGGAGAGGTTGAAAGTGGCAAATGGTTCCCGGTCTGGAGCTATTTGACATCGCCTCAGCAGATGCAGATTAAGGCGGAGGTGTTGCACACGAATCACATCTCCTACGTCAACGACTACGCAACGCATTGGTCGATCGCTACAGTGCGTCAGGACACTTGGGAGTTCATTGTTAGAATCATGCATGCGTACGGCGCGGGTATTCTGAAGGGGCAGACTAAGACCCCCACCAAGGGGTCGAGTAACAAACGCAAGATCTGGGCTCCGGACAGTGAGATCGTTGACATGACTACCGAGACGTCTGGGGCGGAGGAGGCGTTGAAGGATGTAGGTGTCGACCTCAAGAAGAAGAAGTCGGGTAGCAAGGCCAAGTCTAGGCGTGTTCCTCGAAGCGCCGGTAACACGTTGAGTGTCGGTCAGCCGGCACAGCCTTTGCAGCAGGTAATCGTGAAGGAGAGCGAGAAGAAGGAGTTGGGCATGCCCCTGTTCCAGACGATGCTCGGGTTTCACTCGGACGTGGAGGTTGATTACTTGAACGGCGTTCTGAAGAAAATCCTGACCACTGAGATCACCATCCCAGAGGCGATTGAAACCCTGAAGAGGTTCAAGAACCAACGCAACGTTCAGGCCTGGATCGTGTCGCGATCTGGGGTGGAGAATTGGGATGCTTTTGAGAAGAAATACGGTGAGACTTGGGCTTGCCAGGAGGCCATCGAGCGATGCATCAAGGCGGTGAAACAAAGTAAAACTGGGCGAGGGGGGAGTCAGCTCACGGTTCCCAAGGCCATCGTCCAATTCGTCTCAGACTGCAACACGTGGCTTACCCGGTGTTAGGCCGGAGAGGGAGACCTCGGGCAGCTGCCCGTCAACTACGTCCCCAATACAGTTAAGGTGTGCGTTCTTTCAACATTCTTTGTTGTAATAGTCGTGCTCCTCGTGTAGTTGCATGTTTTATTGCGCTAGCAATTTTGGGTCATTCAAATATTAACAAGCGGTTTGCGGTATAATAGGTGGCACTTCCCTCCCCCCTTGTGGAGGATGGTAAGGAGGCACTGCTTGAGAAAGAGTACGAGAAGATGGAGGTTCAAACCGGCTACATGATCTACAAAGACGAGTTGCCGAAACTCGAGTCTGTCCCGAAGTGGCATTACGTGGGGACGATACTGGACGTTATTTACGACTTCGATACGGAGGTGTCAGAGCACGCGTTATCCGAGCCCGACCTGATCAAGTTCATAGATGCCTTTGCGGCGCTCACCACCTCGCCGGACTGGACAATATTGATATTTTGTGGGTTTGCTCAGCAGACCGGATTCCTGAAGATCCTGGAGAGCAAATGCAACGGTGGGGCCCAGCGCATATGGTGGCGCAAGGAGAACCAGGATGTGGGTGCCAACAAAGCCATCCGGTACAATGTCCTCGAAGTGGCTGTCATCGGGTTCCAAATGGCGGACGTGGAGTCCGGGAAAAAATCCACTCGCAAACCATGGATGTGCGACTTCGACTTCTCGACGAAGGAAGCGGAGGCGAGCTCGAGGACGAATTTGTTGGAGGGGTATTCTGTCGTCAAGCAACCCTTCCGAGACAATGGGAAAGTAGTATGCGCTCACCAGAAGCCCCAGCACCTGCTAATGGACCTCATCAACTGCCACATGATGGGACCCGCACCTTTCGCCCGGTTAAACAACAATTCGTCACCCAACTGGATCTTGGATGCAGGGTGTGGGGTCGCGACGGCCACAATGGCAGCTCTCCGGTGCGGCTTGAACGCTGTCGCGTTCGACTCCGACCAAGACATGGTGCTAGCAGCCAGTCAGCGGCTTGGGAACATTACCGACGAGCCTGACGGTGATACGGAATGCATGTCACTCGAGGAAACGGCGAAGCTCAAAGAGGATGCACGCATAGAGGAGGAAAACCTCAAAAGGCGAAAGAAATCGCCGAGTGCGCTGCGGACATCAACCAGTTGATTGATGGCGACGGTGAAGAACCCGCTGCAGGTGCACCCGCTGAAACCGGCACGGATTCTGGGCAACCCGAGGCACTCGGTACTGGTGCACCTCCTGAAGAAGGAGAAGAGGGAGAAGGAGAGGCAGGAGAAGGCGCACCAGGAGACAGCGATCCCCCCGCACCTGCCGGAGACGCACCAGCCGAGTAAATAGTTCACGCCGCGCCAAATGCCTGTCTTGAACCTGGAATGAACGCAGATACCGCGTAGATTGTGGTCGCAGTGCTAACAGCTAGTCCTGAACATTAATAAAACACATGTACAAAATGAAATTAGTCACCGCATCATATTTTGTATCGTGTTTACCACATTGAATGCTTGCATGTGCTTGTGAATTTATTATAAGCACTCATACGTACGTATCCGAGCAGATACCGCGTAGATTGTGGTCGCAGTGCTAACGACTAGTCCTGAACATTAATAAAACACATGTACAAAATGAAATTAGTCACCGCATCATATTTTGTATCATGTTTACCACATTGAATGCTTGCATGTGCTTGAGAATTTATTTAAGCACTCATACGTACGTATCTATTAGCCTCACCGGCACCCGCGTTTATACGTGCGTCTCACGTCTCGTCGGAAAATACGTTATTTTCGTACGCCTTGGAATTATTTAGCTATCTATAATTAAATTGAAAAATGACATACCATAATGTCGTTTTCATCGAATAGCGTGTCGTTGTGTCTGGACTCCCGCCATTGCTGACCATAGCGTCCAGCCATAAGTCCGGTGTTTCCGCCCACCAGAGACCGTTCAGCTGAGTTAGCTTACCGGTTACTTTGGGCACACTGACCGGTGGGTACTCATCTTCCTCCTCATCCGACGAGCTGAGCTCCCAGTCCAAAGGTGAAGTGGGATCCTCCTCCTCTACAACCTTCTTCAGGCCAGCCACCACGTTCTCCTCTTCCTCTGGTTTCCCTTTAGCTCCCGCTGCTCTTCTGCCCTCCTCTGCAGATACTGGCTGGTCGGTGCTCGGGTCCACATACCCTGCTTCCTTAAGCCCTTCTCGCGCCGTCGCCTGCACATAGTCCGGTCGCCGTGAGGCAGCGTCCGGTACCACCAGTGTGCGTCCTGGCACGTGCTCCATTACATGCACTCCTACTTCCACCAGATCTTCATACCACCTGGCCTGTCGTCGGCTGAGCTCACGTCCAGGTGCAAACAGCCACTTCAGTGGAGCATGGTCCCCCATCAGCCTAAACTCCGTGAAGATCAGGTAGTGTCTCCACGTCTGTGTGGTGCAGTGGTGAATCGTGGCCAGCTCTCGCTCACCCGCGTGGTAGTTCTGCTCGGCTGAAGAGAATTGCTTACTCTCGAAGGCTATGGGCTGCAGGTCCTTGCCTAGATCCTGCATCAGCACGCCAGCTAATGCCACTGCGCTCGCATCGGTCTGCACAACCCAAAGGAGCTGGTACCGCGATGAGCTGCTTCCTGATCGGGCAAGATCAAGGTCGGTGCAGTGGTGAGGGCGGTCTTGAGGCGTGCGAAAGCGTGTTCCTGCTCCGGTCCCCATTCCCATGGCACTAGGTTCTTGGTTAGCTTGGTCAGGGGGTGCGCCAAGTCAGCGAAACCCTGTATGTACCGTCGATAAAACCCAACCAAACCCAAGAACTGTCGCACGTGCTTCACCGTCTCCAGTCGCGGCCAGTCCCGTATGGATGCTATCTTGTCCTGCTGTGGTCGGCAGCCAGTGCGGTCAATGACATGTCCCAGGAAACGTACTGGGCGTTTAAAGCATCGCAGCTTGGACTCCTTCAGCTTGACCTTATTCTGTCGACATACCTCCAAAACCTGCCGCAGGTGGTCCAGGTGCTCCTCGGGGTTGCGCGAGAAGATCATAATGGCATCCACAAAAACTCTGACGAACGGTAGGTGGCCCAAGTACTTCTGCATCATCCGCTGCCAACACGAAGGACTGTTGGACAGCCCCATTGGCATGACCAACCACTCATATGCTCCAAACGGCTTGGTCATGGCGGTCTTCTCCACTGCTTCTTCCTCCATAGGGACTTGCCAAAACCCCCACAGTGCGTCAGCGGTAGAAAAGATGGTTGCTCCTTGCATGTCATCAATAAGAGCTTGCACGTCCGGTAAGGGATAACGGTCCTTCACGGTAATCTCATTGTTCTGCCTGTAGTCAATCACTAGCCTCAGTTCCTTCGGGTTAGAAGGCTTGGGTACCATCAACACCGGACTGCCCCATGGCGAGGAAGAAGGGCGGATGTACCCTTTTGCCAGAAGCTCGTCTAACTGTACACGCAGCTGCTTCATTTCCTCCATGGATAGTTTGTAGCATCGTTTATGCCGAGCCCCCTCCTTGTACTCAGGGTCCAGTACTAGCGGCGATTTGTGCTCTCGATCCACCACGCCCTTGGGTAGTTCCATCCCCACCACGTCCTGGTACCGCTGCTTCAGCTTCACCAGTTCGTCCAGGATCCATTGTGGTACCTCTGCGTCCTCCTCATCCGGCTTGGCCTCCTTGGTCTCGCCTCCGTGCTGCTTGACCTTGCCGTCCGCGCCGCTGCTCCGCTCATCACCAGGTGTCGCCGCAGCAGCTGGTGCCTCCTTCCTGAAACAGCTATACCCATCTTTGCTTTGTCCTGTCTCAGCTTCTATAGGTGCTGCCAGTACTGGCTCGCTAACTCTGCGCGATCTCCTGTGGTTTGCCCCTCTGCTCCTCCGCTGTTCCTGCTGCAGGCGCAGTGCCTGCCCTGTTTTCCACAAACAGTATACCTCCTCTTCCCACTCAGGTTCCAATTCTTCCGCATGGTGCTGTGCTGCTTGCTCCCTGCGCTCTCGCGGAAGCATCTGGAACGCTTCCCATCTGGCCCTTGTGGGGTAAGGTCCCCAGTCTCGCACGGCGGGTTGCGCTGATGTGGGGCACGTCACCGGTCGCAGAGCACACACCTGCTCCTGTGCCCAGTCCTCCTGGTCCGTTGCATCTTGTTCAGATTCGGACGAACTGCCGTCGGAGATTAGGGTGACCACGCTTGCTTCTGTACCGTCGCTGTTGCAGCCTTCCTCGTCAGAGGTAACTTCCCCCCCCTTTGCCTAGCGTTGTCACCCTCTGCCTCCGATGATGATGATGAAGATGACTCTGATAAGGCTGTAGATGCCTCTAAGGGAGAGTTGGGGTCGTCGGTGGCCTCCATTTTGAACGTGCCATCTGGAGCTAGGTACATCAGGTACGCTTCTTCGCCGCTATTCTTCAAAGCTCGCAGATCCTTCCTGGCCTGCTTAGTACTGATAAGCTGAACCTCTACCAGTCCCATGGCCTGCCCTGTTCCTGCAGATGATGACCCGGGGTTGCAACCCGCGATGACTACTTTCTGCGACCCATGTCCGAACTTCACGCTGCCATACTGGGCGCAGTCAAATGTGACCTTCTTCTGTGCTCGTAGCCAGTCTCCACCCAGCACTATGTCCACTCCGAGCGCTAGTGGCATGACGCGCAGTGTAACCTGTTTGGCATAACTGCCCTTACGTGTCTCGGCCGTGAGCTTCGGACGGACGCAAGAGTTGGCGTCGTACACAGTGCCATCTGCCACCTGCACCTTCATCGGCGTCTCGTGTTCCTTGGGCTGGAGTTTAAACTTCTTGGCGGCCTCCACAGAAGTGAAGCTAGAAGAAGCTCCAGAGTCTACCAAGACTTTTACTCGTACTCTGCCTACCCAAGCCCAGAAAATCAGCAGAGTGGGCCCCTTCGCGTCCATTGCGGCTAGTACATCTGCGTCCAGCCATTCCCCCCAGCGTCCAGACCCCGCGTCCACTCCTATCCCTGGTCTGATGCTGGCCAGTTTGTGCAGCCCCGGCTCCTTCTCAGGCGGATTCAGCTCCTCGTCCGAGTTGTCCCCCGGCAGATGGTACGTACCGGCCTCTGCTATCTTGGCTTGCCAGCGAGCTTGCCTGGTGATCAGATCTTCCGGTTCTGGATCATCGGGCCACGGCGCAGGTCGAGCTGCCTCAGCGTCCTGGTGCGCTCGGGTGACCTTCCTTAGCTGGTCAATACGCTCCCGAATTTGCGCCAATGCACTTCTGACTCTGTGCCCGTGCACTTCCACTTCTTTCCTTCTGTGCGTTACTGTCTGTGCTGCTTTCCAGGCCGCTGATAGGTGCCCGTCGCGTAACCGTTGCTGGGCGCGTGACAGAACTGGCTGCTTAGCGCGATCCAGTTGTCGGCGCAGAGCTCTTCCGACCAGCTGGCGCGGAGCCGCCTCCTCTCTAAAGCGTACCCTTCTGACTCCCGGGGGCTGCAACGCGCGCTGGTACACCCCCTTCGTGCTAGGGGCCCCTTGACTCCCCTTGCCGAACAGAGGGAATCTGATATGAACCTCTGTTGGTTGGGATGCCTGTGCTGGAGCAGCTTCTGGTTCAGTTCTTCCTGGTGCTACCACCGTGATTGGCCGTGACCTCTTCAACCAGCGTAATGCTCGCCTCATTTTCTCCACCGCCCGCTGTGCTGGTCCTGGTCCGTGCCTCAACCGATGATCCTCTCTGAAGTGAGTGATCCACCGGTAGGTCTGACTTTGCCTGCCTCTCTCTGGTTCCTTCCCAGAGCCGGCCTCCCTCCTGTTGGCCATAGCGAGGTGCGGAGTACTTACCTCGCGGGCCTGGGGGCCTAACCGCGTTGTCCGGGAGAGGAACCGGCCCCCGTCGACTCTCCCTTGGCAAAATCCATGTGCTCCGGGGCTACCAGTGCCAGCTGCTGCTCCACTATCCCGCCTGATCCAGTATCCACCCCCGCGTTCTTGAAGATCTCGAAGGCCTCCTCCCAGATACATTTGACCCAAGCTGCCTTCTGCTGGGGCTGGTGTTGATGTGGACAGTCGCGAGCCAGATGCTCCTTTGACTTGCATTTTCGACAACCTGAGTAGGTTGACGATCCTGGTAACTGTCGGCCTTCCACTTCCGTTGGAGTCGCAGTCGTGGGCATGGCGTAGCACAGTTCCTTAGGAGATGCCTCCTCCTCCCAGAACTCTGCTTACGGTAATCACTCACATTTAAGGAAACTCGACGTTAAGGAAATAGCCAGCGTTTCGGGGGGGGGGAGGGGTACCCAACTCGATGAGAAAAGCTGGCTGGATTTTCCGACTTATGAGATGGCCTGAAATAAGGAAAATGACCGCTGGCTGCCTAACTGGAGAGGCATTTCTTAAACTAAGAAAACTTTGCCGGGAAATTGACAAATATGGTATATTTGATGGGTTTTCATGATTTTTTGCACAAAACTTGTCTTAAAGGTTTAAGTTCCTGATAGTCTGTTTCAGATATAATATCGTCATCAAAATCTTGCTTTAATTCTTTAAGCTGCGCACGGCTCTCAGGGTCCATTTTCTCGGAAAATGAACACCTTAAGAGAACGGGCTGGCTAGGGAAGGTGTCCACGTGGATGGTTATGGAATTCGCTGGCTGGCTCACGAGATCGCGGTCCACTATCCATAGCGTTCTCTTATGACGCTGACGCTGGCGGGGATTGGTCGCGAGCAGTCTTCAGGTGCGCGGGATCTTTGCGCTCCTCTATTGTACTGTAGCTTGCTCCACATACCTACGCAGTAGTTCTGCCTCCCATCCAACCTTTCCGGAGCTCTGGTTGAAATCCACCTTTCCAACTAATTCTTTGTGGACCCTAGCATGCAGCTCTGGTGTTAATCCACTTAGAAATATTCCTGGTAATGCCGCCCTATTTACCGGTCCCGTCACCCCATGGTTGTGCAGCATTTTCAGCATGTCGAAGGACTCCATTAGCGAGTCGTGGAAAGTGGCGGCGTTCCTCCCAGCGTTCTTGCCAGAGGCCTGGCGAGCTCGCGACAGCATGTTGGGTAAAATGCTCAGATGGGCGTCAGTGACACATGCTCGCGCACGTGTGGCCACTAAATCATCCGGACTCAGCATCTGGTTGGCCACCACCTTTTGATTTAGAACTCCTTGCGCTGACCCCTCCACCCGGTCCCTGATGATCAGTCGCAGTTCTTCTGGAACGGTGGTGATGGTGGCTCCTTCCTGATCTCCATCGTCACTGGACTTCTTCTTCGTCAACGCTCTCTTCACCAGTGCTTCCTTGAAGTGATCTTGCAGTTCTCTCATGAATTTCTTCAGAGGAGCCAACAGATGTCCAGATCATGGTCTGTCCCCGCTTGGGCTGTCCGTAGGGCATGTGTACGTGGTGATGCGGTCTCGTAGCTTCCGTAGAGAGAGCAACAATCTGTCCTCAGCTTCCAGCTCCTTTAGCTTGGTCATTTCTAACCGCTGTTTGTCCCTCTCTGCCTGCTCCTGCTCGACTGGTCTTCGGGGCGGCGGGCAGTTCGGGGGTTCTTCCTCAGGTTCCTCTGGTGGAGGTGGAGGCTGGGACTGTCGAGGTGGTTGAGACTGTGGTAAAGTGACACTTGGAGTTGGAATGTTGGGCAGTTGGGCCAATGCACCAGACCAGGGCGGCTGAGTACAATTCTGACAGAGTGGAACTTGCTCACACGTTCTGTTGGGCCCCAGCATGACGTCCCATACTAACCCAGAGGCGACCTTAACCCCTCCAGCTGGGGATAACAGCAGTCTACCGCATCTGCTGCAATCCGTGCCGCTCTGAACAGCCTGATCCCGCCTTGGTCCTACCAGCTGCATGGTCACCGGGCTGATCAGCGCCTCCCGAGCCCTGTGATTCTGTGCATGCCCATAGCTAATCGCTAGGGTGGAGTACTGTTTGGCTATGGCTACCGCCGTCTGAGCATCAGCGTCGTGGCGCTTCACGTAGTCCCAGATGCCCTGTTCTACAGTGATGGGTACCAGAGGGTCTCTCCACTCTTCCAGGGCATCGTTTGGGCTTGGTGGGGCCGCCTTAGCCGATGACGCCGAGCCTGATGCCTCATCATTGCCGGTCTTGGACGGGGATCCTCCGGACTCTGATCGTGTGGTTATGGCTAAACGCCACGCCTCGTCGGGACTCAGAGAGGGGTGCCGAGCCTTAGTCCAGTCATACCAGACCCACTCCGACTCCTCGGGTGTGGGGGCTACTGCGCAGATGGCCTCTTTTCCTTTCAGGACCTCTCTCTGGGTTGCTATCAAAGCTTCCCAGCCCTCTTCTTCCCAACGCACCTCCTCACCCCGAGCTGCTGCCAATGCGATGGCCTTCTGACGCTCTTCTGGAAGGCACTCAAAAGCCTGGTCCCGCAGGGCTTTGTCTTTGAACAAGGTTCCGACAGCCATCCCTTCCGTCAGCTCAGACTCCAGAGCTGATACCAGAGAAGCAGGCTCCTCAACTACAGCCTTCCCTTTTGCTGCCTTGACTGACCTCTTCTTAGCCAGCTGCTTCTTCCGCCTCCGTTGCCGCCTGCTGTTGCCGCTGCTGCTACCTTTGCCTCTACGCCTGCTGCTGCCGCGGCTGCCTCGTTCCGGGGAAACTGTGGAGTCACTGGAGTCACTGGACCCGCTGCTGTCGCTGGGTGAAAAGCCTGGTGGGTATGCCAATCCGCATCTGGGTATTTCCACCCACTGCTGCACGGCTGGCTGCCTCTGGGCTTCTACTGGGACCGCCGAGAGTGCTGTGAAGGCGTTGCGGGTGGGGGTCGCTCCACTTTCCCTAACGCGCGCTCTGCCAAAGTTCACTCCTGCAAAGAGTTTCCTTGGTAGCCCCTCCTGGTGTAACAGGGTTCCGTGTTTGAGAGCGCGCCTGTATTCCTTCTCCGTCACTCCTGCTTGCAGCACTGCCAACTCCTGCGGGCTCCTCCGGCGCTCAGGACAGGTGAGGGATTCTGGCCGCGGACCGCTGGGACTGCGCTTGCTTGGGCGGCTGGGGCCGCACCTGCATCGCCCGCTGAAGCAACGTTTGCTGGCTGTTCCGGCGTTGAAGATGAGGACACCATGGCAGTCGTGCGCTTCTCGCTGGCTACTGCTGAGGCGCTGGTCACACCAGGTGTTGCCACCGCTGCCAGTCCTCCCAGCGTCGTCGTCGAGCCAGTCAGCGTGCTTGCGGAAATTTCGCCAGAGCCTCCAGCGCACGGGGTCGATGTGGGGACCCTATCCCCCACCGTTGGGCAAGCGTGCAGGCGCCTCAGGATGCGGCGACGCCAGTTCACTCCCGGGGCCTCCGGCGCACGGAGGGTCGTGTGGGACCCTATCCCCCACCGTTGGGCAAGCGACCACAGCTGCACCTCCGGATCTGGCGACGTCGAAATTTCGCCGGGGCCTCCGGCGCGGGGTCGACGTGGGGACTATCACCGTTGGGCAAGTGACCACAGCTGCTCCTCCAGATACGGCGATCTCGAAATTTCGCGGGCCTCCGGCGCACAGGGTCGATGTGGGGGCCCGATTCCCCACCTTCGGGTAAGCGACCACAGCTGCATCTCTAGATACCGGCGACGTCGAAATTTCGCCAGGGTCTCCGGCGCACAGGGTCGATGTGGGGACCCTATCCCCCACCGTTGGGCAAGTGACCACAGCTGCTTCTCCAGATACTGGCGATGTCGAAATTTCGCCAGGGCCTCCGGCGCACAGGGTCGATGTGGGGGGCCGATTCCCCACTTTCGGGTAAGTGGTCGCAGAGACTGACTGTGCTGCCAATGCCGCCATATTCATTCTTTCCAGCTCCTGCAACTTAGTGGAGACAGGAGTGAAAACAGGGGAATGAACAGGGGTCACCAATGCTGGAATATCCCCTACTGGCTCACTGGGCAATGTACCCGGTGGTACTGGGCTCACTGGTACTTGCACAACGTCTCCCCCCCCCCTGCCGAGGGGTTAATTCCTGCACTGGTAACGTTCACCAAAGGTGTCACAGCAGGTGGTTGCTGCACAGCTGCTTCTGCCGCCGCCGGAATAGGACAGGACAGGGCCCAATTCGTCGCTACCGACGCTGCTGGGTACGGGGAAAGCTCGGGCACTGGCAAATTCGGTACCGCGGGAGACAACATACCCGGTGAAGGGTACTCCACTGGCACACCGTACGCGGCTGCCGGCAACGGGGTGTCCTGTGGCCACAAAGCACGTGGCGGCAGTTGGTGTTGTTGACCATACTGCTGCTGCTGCAGGAAAATTTGCTGCTGAAAATTCCGTTGCTAAGCCAGATCTTCACGGAGCTGCTGCTGCAGCCAGAATTGACCGGCTGGCGTTGACATAATTGGACTGCCGTTGGAATTACGCTCGCCGTACCCACTGCGGGAGCTAGGAAAATTGTACGAATTCTGCGGAAGTTGTGGCGGCGCCGTCATAAAATTACGCTGCGGCAATTCTCGCATAAATCCGTACACGGAATTCCCGTCAAGCTGTTGCGTTGCGCTGACATACGAAAGCCCAGGTTGCGTATGCGCAACCGATTGCGGAAAGGGCCAGCCCGGTTGGGAAACACTCCTGGGGTCGATTGATTCGGAGTAATTCGCCGCTGAAAAGAACGGCGATTGCCCCGCGGAAGTCGCTACAGCTGCGTGCTGCGGAATTCCATGTTGAGAGTCCATGACTGCGTTGTGACGCGAACGCACGTTAACGGCAGTGAGCTCACACGGTACGGGCGATAAAATTCTGCCGATTGACGCTGTTTTTGGTCGAACAAAAGGCAATTCCCGCGGAAAGCCACCTGCAAGGACAAATTACGATCACACTTGTGCGTGCGGTATATGCATTCAGGAACAGCTGTCGATATTTTCTGACGATATTCGCAGCCCTGACGAAAGGCAGACGCAATTAAGCGCTTTTTACGTCGTTGTCTTCAAAATCTTCCGGAAACTCGCGGAAAGGTCTCCCGGAACTCGCGTGCCGGCAATTGTACACCCGAAGTTGTAGTCGGCACAAACAGGTCGCGTCTAACGTAACCCGCTGTAACCACGCTGATACCAGTTGTTCAGGGAGCTCTCTAAGAGCCTATCGGTCTACTTGTGCAATGCAGGGAACCTAGTTCAGTCCTACAAGGAGATATATTGTTGTAAGCATGATATATATGAATCGGATCTTTTAACTCTTTAATGTCGAAGTTACAAACAACCAGGTGTAGCTGTTAGCAGTAACTAATTCAAACTGATTCATTCAGCTTGCTCGGCTGCCTTATGCCATGGTTTCAGATCTCGAACTTTCGAACACGACTCGATGTCGACTCCTGTCAGGTCCCATCATGTTTCATGAGAACTCGATCTGTCACATCATAGAATCTGCCGACTAGCCCAGTTTCATTATCAATCATTCCAGGCCACTCCATATCACTCTGAATAATTATAACTGTGCTGACTCGGCAATATTGGAGGTCTACCAGTGTTCCCTCCAATTTCTCTGACTGCTAGTTTTCCCACCAAAACTCACTTTCGGGTCAGGCATTTCTGTCAGTCATTTCTGTCAGACACTCTCGTCATCTGGTCATATAAATGCCTGTCATTGGTGATTGTCATAGTACCAGTCACTCGTCATTCTGACACGCTGTCATTCTGTCTCATGACTTACCCTAGCACAGACATGAACATGGATAGAACATGAATGTCTGCGCTCCGCAGCCAAGAGGGGTAATCTCGGACTGAGTGCATGAGCGGTTGCTTGAGCACTGACGCACAGCCCCTAAACTTGCAACATATGCAGGAAAAGTAGTTTTCATCCTTAAGCGGTAAATAGACCTGTGTCATGATATCTGACGCGCTTCCTAGATTCAATACAGACTGTGGTGGTACAGTTGGGAAATTCCGTGCTGGTCAAGATGAGGCATTATTGATGTCATGATTTAAGAGGAGGTGTTCTTCTCTATTGACATCGCACGTGAGGGAGCATTATATTCCCTCTTGAGATTTGCATAGACTGGTTTAACGGACACCTGGTACTGTGACATGACGGCACGCTATATCTTGTGCCCAATATTCATGACCGGCTGTGAAGTATGTAGTAGTCCTACAGCTGTCTGCTGCTCGTGTGTGCAAAGAAGAACGCTGATCACACAAAGAAAAAATAATGCAGCATTCATGCAAGCATTTATGGGGTCATCACTTTAAATATAGAAAAGGATGCGCTAATATCTGACTTAATGTTGAACTCATGTAGTGCGTGAACCATACACTCTAGCAGGTAAGTGTCTCACGTTACACACACTGGTCAGCACTACAAGCGTGCCACCGAGTACCTGTGAAGTGTATATTGCTTCAAACAGAGGGTGCCGCGGGGCTCCCACTTGCCTTTGAAATTGTCTGCGCGTTGTGCACACCGCGTATAGTAAGTCGTGACCGCAAGGTGAGCACAGTCTTCCTACTGTACCCATAGTAAGTTTTCAGCGCGGCACGTGGCCGTTACGTGAGGCGCTTGTGTACGTTTACGGCGAAAATAAAATGATCCAGAGTGCATCTTGACCAAAAGTCCGTTAGAAAACACGACTCAACAGCACCAGCTGCGCTCGAAGTCTGTACTATGCAAATAGATCGTAAACGTGCTACTCGTTTCCAGCTTTTGTGGCTGTCTTTTCAGGGATAGGTACCTGGGGCATCGTTGCGGCCAGCTTGAAGCCGGCCCCCTCTTCGCAGAGGATGGAGGTAATTCTTAACGCAAGGGACTCAACAGCCGCCGTTTGCCCTAGGCTCGTTTCCGAATCCGTGTGAACATCGCTCACAACCAAGGCCTACACGACAAAACTCACTTTCCCACGGTGAAAACGGAGAAACACACGCTGAGAGAAGACGCAGAGATTAAACCAGTTCCTACTGAGCGGGATATGTCCAAACGTGAAGAGGAACGGCAACGTGGAAATTATGGTGGAGATCACACTGGTTTAGCCAGAAGGCATATACTTTCAAACATACCTTTGATCGGAAGGCACATACATTCAAACATACATCTATTCATACCTCAAGACGTCTCAGCGACTGAAGGTGCCAGCTGCTTTCAAGCAAAAGCCCGATATGTACGTTATGAAGTTCCTGCTCGTGGGTACCTGCAGCAGCGGAAACTGAGCCGTAAAATGATATCCAAAGAGCTGCAAAGTAACTGTCCGCGTTTATTATAATCATATGTTGTCGCGAGAAACTAAAACGTGGCCAACACAACAAGAGATTAACAGAATTGAACACGTTTCGGCAGAGTTTTCTTGGGCATACTTAGATTTCGATGCAACTGCAATAAATGACGAAGTCGTGCCAGTGGCTCTTGTAGCGCCTGAGTTTGGACTGCACTGAAAATGTCAACACCAAGCTGGAAGACTCAGCAGGACAACAAGATGTCGAACTTTTGCCTTACACAAAGCTTGTGCTGTAGTGTATGACGAGTCAGATTATCAGGCGTGAATCAAGAGACCCCCGAAAGCATAGTATGATCAAAGGGGTCAGATAGCGTACACAGAAAGTTTAAAAGGTATCGGCGCTTACTGATTTGTCACCTCACTGGCAAAGCTCTAGAGTGGGCCGTGCAAGCTGGGCCGTTGGAAAAACCGCACAGAGCGCACCTTCCCCCTTGCGCATCAATGTCAGCAAATATTGCTTCCAGGCTATCCCACACGCCAATGCTTCCTTGGTCCGTCTCGTTCCTAGACGCTCCTTCTTCTGTTCTAGCATAGCTCGAGGTTGCTGGTCAAGCCACCCCGAAGTTGCGGTTTAGTTACCCAAACATTATCTAAAAATATTCTCGGAACTCTATTTCTAACGAAAAGGCCGACAAGTCGAGTCGCGACGCCCAGTGTGCTGCCAAACGTTGTCTCAACAACCCCCTATACGAGTGATACGAGCCTGGCCAAAGAGGTAAAAGGCTTATCAACACCGGGGATTTTTTTGCAGTGAGAGAAGACAACCCATAGCACATGTTTCATACTAACAAGGTTTTTACAGCATCCATACAGGCTCACACAAGTGAAAACTGCAGAGAATCAGGCAACGGTGCAAGTACGTGAATCCTGGAGCTGCTCCGCGTCAAATATACCCTCGTCGTCCTCAGAATATTCTGCATAATATCGCGAGGCATCGTACCCAGGAGAGGAGGGAAAACTTTCCATATGTAGCGGTATATTACTTGCAGAAAAAACAAGAACCAAGAACGTTCATTAAATGACGCAGACTGCTTCATCCTTTAAGTTTATGAACCCTACAACTTACAACTTCGTATTTTAAAAAAACGAAAGTCGATCGAGCATACGAGCAAGGAGCAACCATCCGATCGGAACATCGGATTATCATTATGTGTCTGGCGATGAAAGATGAAGCAGAGCTGACGTGAGGCCGCTGCGCGGCCGATCGCGATTTTCGACACGACAAAAAAGCGAAGGATGGAAAGCGGCTCGCACCGTTCGAAAAGTCACGAGGGGAAGCATGGCACTCAGGGCAGTCACGGAAGCATGGCACTCAACTCAGGG
>LGRX02034521.1:0-29347 GCA_001247695.2 Cymbomonas tetramitiformis | reverse complement strand
GGAAGAGTTTGATAGTACGAGGTTACCATACGCTCAATCACTACTTGACTCCAATCGTCATTGCAGGATGGCTGGAGGAATGCGGGATCTTGTCCAGTAAGGTGGGCATTATACCGGTATTTTGAAACTGGGGTACTGTATGGTAATACCGGGTAAAATACCGGTATTACTTTCGGTGGTATTACCAAAGTTATACCGCCAGCAAGGCATTTGCGAATATTAGTTTACGCCATCAGATATCGAATTTAGATAGCTCCCCATGTAGCCAAAGCTCACCCGCATGATGTTCGGTGGGTTATAGTGGAAGATATATACCACTATCGCTCACAAGAGGTGACATAAATCCGGAACCGACAGCAGCAGCAGGATTTTGGGTGGTAATGTGGGTATTTTGGGTGGTATTGTGGGTATTTTGGGTGGTATTGTGGTATATTGGTGGTATTGTTGGATTATGGGTGGTATTACCGGGTAAAATACCCGGTATTTCCCGTACCGGTATTTTACCTTTTTTAATACCTGCCCACCTTATTGTCCAGCTCTACATCGGCGTGATGCGTGCAATATATTTCCGCTTAAAATAGTGTACTTCGGAGTGATGATACTCCCAGCTCGTATTTGTTTCGGTGTGATACTTCCGAAGCGTATTCGTTTTCGGATTGATACTCCCGAATCATATTTGTTTCGGAGGGATACTCCCGAATCATATTTGTTTCGGGGTGATACTCCCGAATGAATGACGACATATGTCGGCCGAAGAGTTCGATAGCACGATGTTCTCATACATATTGTGTACACCCTTTTACCACGGTCCCTAGAGTCCATGATATTATTATTAATTATATAAACATATATTATTAATTATATAAACATATTCCCATGTGCCCATGGGGGAAACAATATGGCAAGTGTGGAATCATGCATACAGCAATTTGTGTTTTCCGACACAAAAGCAACATGCCAGTAGATCCGGAGACACGGGGAGATTTTGTGTTCGTAACGCAGCATGCATTGCCACACGCGTACGGATAATCACGTGGTGCATGGTGATATAGTCTGTGTATGCAGCGGCCTTCGCACATACTTACACGTATGATTGTGTGTTTCACGCTGTGAATCGCTTCGTGTGTAGTCTTGTATGCCCCGTCGCGCCGGGACACGCGTCGTGATTATCACAGTCTGATTTACCAATCGGGGCCTCTGTTGCTTGGCATGAATCGCACAATGCGTGGTGGTAAGCCAGAGTGAGTACTACACGGGAAGATTTGATATTGCGGTCCGACAAGCCTGCAGGAACATATCATTGGTCAGGTGCGTTGGTCACAGCGTCATCATGCGCGTGTTGTCGAGCAAAACGAGTGAGTGCAATTTCAAGTGTATCACATGCAGCCCTTAAGGAAGGGTCTGCGATGCCCCTAAATGGTATCGTGATACCATCGTACTATCAAACCCTCCCGGCATATTAATATTGTCATCCATTAGTAGGGAGAATCACTCCGAAACGAATAATCTAAGCAGATATGCATCGCATCACGCCGACTTACAGATGGACATTCTCTCCTATCTATCCAGCCATCCTGCAGTGACTGTTGGGGTCGAAGTGATGCTTGAGCTTATGATAACATCTAGCGATCGAACTGTTCTGACATGTATAATTACTCGGCGGATCGATCTCAAAAAGAGATCTCCATTAGGCCATCTGACCGTAGGATCATGTGCGCGACAGTGCTTCGCTTTTTCCTTCCCAACATGCCATGCCATAACGCGAGGGTGGCGTCGCGATAAATGTACGCGACTGCAGTGGCACTGTCATCGTTAGCGTCTGGCGATCGTGAGATCGGAAGTTCGTCTGTGTCGCCCGTTGGGATTCGCGCTTTGCTGCTGATTAAGTAAGTAAGGTAAGTAAGGTAAGTAAGGTAATTTGGTCCGGTTCCAAATCATAAGGAGCAGAGGTTAATATGTCAGTATGGTTGATATGTTAAATATGAGACACATACATCATCTGTTAAATACGAAACATCGACTCGAATGTGTTAAATACGGAACGCCAATATGAAACACATCGATCTGAGGTGGGGCTGAGGTCGTTACTGCGCTGCGGTGTGCGGGCCTAACTATGTGTATAAAGCGCCTTCGGTGCGTCGGCTGGGAGCGCATGCATGCGAGCAGCGTTTATGATCCTCGCCGGTGAGTCTCCAGAAGGTACCTGATGGAAACCCAAAAGGCAAAGGGGAAAAGGGAAGGGTCTATGAGAAGGCAGAATGCATGGGCAAGAGCAAGTAGGACAAAGGCAAAAGGCAAAAGGCAAAAAAAGGCAAAAGGCAAGGGCAAAGGCAAAGGCAAAATGCAAAATGATTATCGATTTAGCAAAACAATTCCATATACTGACAACAATTGTCATCCATTCGGGAGAATCACTCCGAAACGAATAATCTAAGGAGATATACATCGTATCACTCCGATTTATAGCTGCTGGACAATCTCTCTTACAGTATCCATCCGCCGGGCATCCTGCAGTGACTGTTGGAGTCGAAATGATACGCGAGCTTACGATGTTATATCTAGCGATCGGAATGTTCCGACATATATTTGCATTCATTCGGGAGTATCACTCCGAAACAAACAAAACCCTATTGAGCAGCAGACATCACGCATCGTATCACACCGATTTACACATAATATCGTCACACCTGTACGCGCAAAGCGCGCCCCGTAACAGTGAATCGGCACCATGTCGTCGTGGAATGTGTACACGAAGTGTTCTCTCGCACGAAACTTTGTAAGTCGTCGTTTGCAAGGTTCGGTGGATCTGCCGTTCCGGTCGAAGGAAACATTTACTTTGATGTAAACCATGTCGGGTCGATGCTGAGGAGCGATGACTACGAATATGGATACGTTGCAACACGCACGGCGACTGACACGACATCTGCTTCCAATTTGCCCAATACATTGACGATTACGACAGAGTCGCCGCCATCATGTCCCATGAGCAACCCCAGCGGCCGTGAAATACATAGTGGCGATGATAGGAATTTGCTTGTGGGTGTGTGTGTGTGTGCGCGCGCGCATATAACGAGACCGTCGATGACCTTCACCGAGCCCTGCGCTCGTTGCACAAGCGATGTGTCGAGATCGGCAGCAATGTTGATGTGCAGACGCTGGTCGTGTTAGATGGCTGGCACCTAACGCATCCGTCTATGAAGGAATACATTTGGCAAGTATTTGGCACTGCATATGACGCCTTTGTGCGCGACGATCCCGAAGCGTTCCGGCGCATAGAGCGAAAGTCTCTCGCAACGTCGACTGGTGAAACGCAGCCCGCCATGACGTCCGCCAAGGATACTTGTGCCCGGAGGCACAGCGTGAGCCGATATGCCTATGCGTCCGTATGTGTGTCATCGGGAGTAATCTGGGATTGGCACGATGACAGTGAAATTGGGCTTGAAATCACGATGAGAATGAGTACCAGATGTCCGGGGTATGACACTATGACACTATGACACTATAGTAGTATGACAGTACTGTGGGGTGGTCATCGTGGCACTCAGTCAGACCCTCGAAGAATGGTCAGATTCGCATCGGGATCGGAAAGACAATGAAATCGAATATCAGATGTCGGGGCTATGACAGTATGACAGTATGACAGTATGACAGTACAGTAGTATGACAGTACTGTGTGGCAGTCATCGTGTCAGTCTGTCGATATAACATCTGAATCGAGAATGACGAATCGGAATTAGAAATGAGATCGGATCGGGAATTGAACGTTGAGCCGAAGTGTGACATCGGCTGCCGGGTGGTTGACCCTGCAACCTGAGTGACGAGTGAATAAGTAGAGCACTTGAGAAGTGTTTAGCCTTCAGAACTCGGAACCGAATGATCGTTTGTACCTCAATCTGGCCCTGATCCAGTATATTATAAAATCCGAATTGTGTACCTTTGCACGTTCAATCAAAAACATTATTCCGAGCATCTGTCGTACTGCCCACGGGCACATTTGGTATCAATAGCGTTACTTTGAACGTTTCCACGCGTTCAGCCACGGCGTTCACGTAACTTTCGTTATACTGCGGGGGGAGACCTGTACTTTTGGGATACTGGGCGCAACTTTTACGTCAGAAAAGTCATTTTTTTCAGAGAAGGAATCCACATACCGTTCCCAAAAGTCACGAAACATCAGTATAACGTTCCCTTAACAGTGGGGGCTCAACCAGGCTCAGAAAAGTCAAGATTGGTTTTCCAATCTTAAACTCAAAGTCTGCCCCAGGCTACAAACGACCGTCAGGGAGCACCCTGAAGGGTTTCCCCGGTCTACAGTAGCCAGGAAAACCCCATAACTCACTTTCTAGAGCCTTAAAAAGGCCAAAAACAGCCAAAAACAGCCCAAAACAGCCGTTTTAGCCCGTTTTCAGCCTACCCCAAAACCTTCCCCAGCAGCCCCCACCACCAAAAACTCCTTCCCCAGACCCCATAGGACAGCCCAGAACCCCCCAATACCGCCCTCACGGCCATCGGTAGTGGGGAAAGCCCCTCCAAATAGCGCTTTCAGCAGTCTCTGGACAGCTCCTCTGGCACTTTCTGGTACCCTCCAGCAGCACTTTGGCTGGAGTATTTTGGGACATACGGAGCACAGCTATCTTCTGGAGCCTTACTGAGCCTCTTGGTTAGACCTGACACACTTTCCCTTGCAGTTGCTTGACTCCTGTCCGCGCACCTTAGCACTTGAAAATCGTGTCGCGGAGCCCTGGCGAAATTTTGAATTCGCTGGTGCATGTCAGTTCCTCCACAAGAATACAGGAGAGCGTGGTGGAAGCAGGGGCCTCTGAAGTGGGTATTTCCTCCAGATCCTACCTACCCACCAGCAGGCGCCTTCGACCAGAGCGGCCCTCCTTCCCCCTCTTCCTCTGACGACGAAGTGGAGGACAGCAGCTGAGCGCCTGGATAGAGTCACCCTGGCTATTCCACCAGCACACTACGACCGCGAGTGGCATCAGCAGGGGAACTACTTCTTCAATTACCCGGCTGACCAAGATCTAGCAATCTATCCCGCGCTTCCTGGTGCATTTCCAATAGCTGTGATCGACGGCGTTCCTCCATCTCCAGATATTAGCCCCCCTCCTTCTCCTCCTCCTTCGCCCCCAGAAAGCGACATCGAAGAGTAAATAAAAGGCGAGCAGACTCTACCCTCTGCTCACCTGTGGCTTTTGCCACACCCAGCTCTCGATTTGATCAGCTCAACAGTTAGCATGTCGCAGCACACTTCAGAGTCGCTTTCCAACATGGGAGTCAGTGCAGAGCCGCTACGCCCCCCATTATTTTCACCCCTCACCTTTCCGTCCCCCACCGCATACGCTTCCACTTTCCCCTTCCCACTCCCGGGCACCACCATGCCCTATACCGCAGTACCACGCCCATACACTCTGCCCGATGGCACCCCTGCACAAGCTGTATGGAATGGCTCCAGCTGGGTACTCCCCCAATCAGCGCCCATTGCTGGGGGAGTGTCCCCAGTACCATTTACATTGGGGACTCATCACCCCATGGGCTCGTACCCCACGCCGTATCAACAGCATCTGCAACAACAGCAGCAATGGCTTGCGTACCAGCAACAGTGGCCACAGCAGCAACAACCGCTGGAACCAATGCAGCAGCAGCTACAGCAGCAGCAGTTCCAGCAGCAGCAGTTACAGCAGCAGCAACAGCAGCAGCAGGCAGCAGCAGCAGCAGCAGCAGCCACAGCCGCAACAGCTGGTACCTACCACTTCAATGCTGTATGACCCTACGGCGGACCCCTCACTGCAGCCGCCCTTCATTAGCATTGGCGCCGCGATTCTCCCAGACCCCCTGCAGGCACCCCCTGATGGCGGATTCCGACAGGGCGCTCCGAGCGGGGCCTCACTTTTGGTGCGCCACCTTCCAGCGGTGACAGCTGACCCAGAGGCCCGCAGGCGCCGACGCTCCCGAAGGGAGTCCTCGGGCCCGGCAACGCATGGCAGGCACATCCCGAGCCTGAGCCGCTCGCCAGAGCACTCCGACCCCGAGTCCGGAACGGACGCCAGCCGCACCAGTACGGGGTCCAGGGGGAGCCGGGGCACACTTGCGCGGGCAGAGCGCAGGCGGAGAGCTGCTCGCAGATCCGGGTCTGATTCGGACGCGAGCAACCGAAGTGAGCATATCCGCAGGGAGGTCCTTGCGGCAGTGCAAGCCCTGGACCTCTCCGCGGTGCTCTCAAGAGAGCTCGCCCCGCCAGGCGCAGCGGTATCTGCAGAAACCCCCCCATCAGGCGACCCCCAGAGCAGTGCACAGGGAGCCCTGACGGCGGATCGGCCCCTCGAGGCGGACGCTGCAGACAGCGAGACCCCTCCAGAGTCTCTGACTGTCATTGGAGCGGTCCCTATTGAGCCTCCCACTCAGGCCCCCCTTAACATGATGGTGGCTCGCCGACGACAATCGATGGAGTCGGTGGTGCATGGCGGTGGTGACCCTGATTCAGAGCGCAGAGTCCCCAGCCCCAGGAACTCGCCCCCAAGTCCCCCTGGTGATCCACCCCCAGACCCTTCTGGTGATCCCGATCGGGGACCCGGTCCCTCTTACCCCCATTATCCAGAGGTCCGGGCCCTCTTCATCACCCACGACGGCGGATCACTGTGGGTACATCAGTCAGCGGGGGTACGAGGCGCGGCGACTGTCTCTTTACCACGAGACGAACGTCGCAGGGCTGGAGTACAAGGCGACACCATCCTCTTCACCATCATGCATCTGCTGGGAGCCCCATTGACACGGCCTATGCACGCATGGGAGGTCGCCTTCATCACACTCCGCTGCTCCTTACCAATCCTCGTGTGGAGACCTGGGTCCTCATGGTCGACCGCGAGGTCATGGATATGGCCATGGGGGACCCAGCCGCAGCCAATGTGCGATCTACGAGTATGGGACAGCCGGTGTGGGAGTGGATTCCTGCCACTGCGCGGGAGTCCGAGATGCTGCACTTCGACCAGGACGGGCTCGCCGCGTGGTCTGAAGTCAGCAACTCCGACTGGTACCGAAACATGAGCGTGGTGGCCGCGCAACCACCCACCCCCATGCCCTTCCACACGCCTCTCCCGCTCCCCGCTCCATCATCAACACCCGCACCACCGCCTATTCTGGGCCACCAGCCTCTGCATTACCGCCTACCTCAACCGCAGTCCCCACAAATCCCGCGCCTGCGCTCCCACCTGCGCATGCCCCAGGACCACCACCTTCAGCCCGTTTCCCCCACTCCGCCACTGCGAATCCCGTCCTTTCTCCCAGCGCCGCACCCTTTGTACCAGGCATCATCCGACTGCCGCAGGGCACTAATCTGCGAGCATCTTCGGACGAGGTCCGTCTGGAGCACAAAACCAAGGAGATGGTGCTGAAGCTGATCAGGGGTGTGACCAGATTCCCCCGCTCCGCGTCCGACACTAAATCGGCCGACAAGGATGGCTTACTGGCGCAATTGGAGCACTACTCCACCATGGTGCGGAAGATCTTCCAAGAAGCCATTGTGATCGAGGCGCTGACCACTCCCAGCTGTACGCCGTCTGTATCGGAGTACCAGGCGAGCGTGTCGAGCCTCCTCTGGAGCTTCAAGGAGCACACCCTACAAGACCAGCAGAAGAGGTTCTTAGAGCGTGCGGCGGGGACTTTCGGGTCCGACAAGGCCTGGCACCGGCGCTACGTGGAGCTGGACGTGTTCTTCAGCGACCTGGCGGTGTGCTCCCTGACACAGGGCTACCTGGAGAACGCGCACGGCGAGGCCATTGCACTGAAGCAGGCGTCGAGTGAGACCGCGGCGGAGTACTTTTCGCGATTGGAGACCCGCATGGCCTCAGTCAACTTCCTGGCTGGCAGGGTCCCCAACTGCGTGGAGATGTCCAACCTGTCCATGCTCTCCACGTACCGCCGAGGGTTAAAGTACGCACCCAAGGTGATGCGGCGCCTGAGGGCCATCCACCTGGATGTCTCCAAGCCAGAAGAGTGGGAAAGGAAGGCTACCACTGACGATATCCCGGGCACCCACAACGCCCTGTTGAAGATACGGGAGGTCGCTGAGGAGGTGGAGAATGACATCGACACGGAGGCAGCTCAGAGGCGCAATCAAGACCGTCCTCCCCGTAATGTCTCTTTCGCGAACCCATCTACTCGTGCCCCCTTCTTCAGGCGCACCCCCTCCTCGAGACGCCCAGCACTCGCCATGCTGGAGAATGGGCCCATCACTACCGCTGCTGCGGCAGTTACCCCATTGCCACCACCACCTGGTCTCTCCCGCCCTGACGCTCCGAAGGTCCGCCGGTGCTTCGCCTGTGGCTCCGCGGAGCATATCGTCCGCAACTCCCTAGAAAAACGAAGCCGTTCCATCCGGATGGACTATCATAGTCCACCCGGACGGTTTTCAGACGGACTGGGAGTCCGTACGCTTTTGAAAAGGTCCATACGTATGGACATCACATGTCAAAACGTTTTGAAGGTTTTTTCTGTCCATATGCAATCCGTCCGAATTTCCGCAATGTGTCCGTACGGACGGAAACGCTGAACATTTTGGACTTTCCCTTGGGTACACCCAAAATACTATACTCAGGGTGTCCATCTGATTGTCCAGCCTGACCAGTCGTCCTTACCTCGTCCATACGCATGGATTACCTAAGGACATGTGTATTTCGCAGTCGGAGCCCGTTTGCACCTTCCATGCGTATGGACTCTTGCCGTCCATGCGCATGGACCGCCTATGGACACGCCATGGGGTGCTTTTCAAGGCCAAATTTGCCATGGGGTGTTTTTCGCATGCTCATCCATGCGGATGGACAGCATATGTCCTCGTGAAGGAGTCTGCCTTGGCATGTTTGCACGGGCGCGACTAACTGTCCGTACGGATGGATCACGTATGGACATCGACACGGGTGCGTGTGGACATTCTATGGGTGTCCCCTTCCCTTCCCTCCGATATGGAGTGTTATTTGCATGCACCGTCCATGCGGATGGACAGCATATGTCCTCGTGAAGGAGTCTGCCTTGGCATGTTTGCACGGGCGCGACTATCTGTCCGTACGGACGGACTTCGTATGGACAACAACACGGGTGCGTGTGAACATTCTATGCATGGGTGTCCCCTTCCCTTCCCTCCGATATGGAGTGTTATTTGCATGCGCCGTCCATGCGGATGGACGCCAAGGACATATACATATGCGCACGGAATAAGCAGGGAACATGCTATGCGTAGAAAGCTGGATACACTCGTCCGTACGGACGGACTACGTGACTCTTACGCAGGGTTATGCTATTTACAAAATAAACTATGTACACACGTATGGATTGCATACAGATTATATATTACATACGAGCGGACATGCGGTCCTACAATGAAATATTCTCCAGTTCAGGGCGGCATCAATCTTCTGGTGCTTCGTCAGAATCTACACCATCTCTCCACTCTTCTTCGTCAGAGCTGCTGTCTCCAAGGTCGCGAAAGAAGTCCGCTTTCCGATCAAGCACAATGAAAAGCCGGTCAGTGCGTTGCCGAATGTGCATCGGAACGATGTTTCCTGTGTGACGAGCAAATCGTTTTGGCATGACAGGAATGCTTTGAATGCACACTTGGTTCTCAATGCTGTCCACTCGGACGAACGGCTGATCTACTTCCCATGGCATGTCATTGCGCAGAAATATGTTCTTGGAAACATCGTCTGCAAGCGCTGCTGCTCGTGGGAACCAGCGGGCCTTCAGTAGCAGTTGACTGCAGCCAGGCAGCTCCAGCTGGACAATCTTCAAAATCTCTCCGTACCTGGATGGGCAAACCAATGATAGATTGCATAATCAGATATTTATCCGTGCGGACTTAGTGATCCACACGCCGACCATATGTAATCCACGGTCATGGACGTATCCCAGACGTGTGGATTACGTACGGAATACGTCGGACACAAGGGTGACGTGGGTGTGGACAGTGCCTTACCCACGTTCGACGACCATGGCCCATCCAGTGGGGATGAGCAAATCAAATCAGCATGCTGAAATGGATGGATTTCTCGAGAAACGTGCCTGTCTTCGACATCATCCTTGGGTATACGCTGGAGCCGTCGGTCTTCGTCGGTGGGTTTGCCCGGACTTCTGAAGATTTGCTTGAAGTATCGTTGGCAAGACTTCTTCCCGACATCCTTGTCGAGTATCCGGAATTCGTCGCGCCCGACTTGGACACTGGGAAATTCCATCCACATGGCTACACCAGCCAATGCAAAACTTTGCTCCTGCAAGGTGAAAGGTATCACCTGGTCCGTATGTGGGCACTTTCGCCATGTTTCCGGGTCCAGAAATGTGGGAGCGTCCAACTGAGGCTGTGCCGCTCGCCTCCCACGCCCATGGCGGCGGCGGGCACGCTGCCGGACATTCCTATCAGTCAGAAGAACACATAGGCATCGGTAAGTGTGTAGTAAGTTAAGGTCCGCACGGATGGACGTGATGCGGATAACGTACGGAGTACGTACGGAACCCGAATTTAACTGCGTCCGTACGGATGGAATACGTAAAGTTTACGCACTCAATATGTTCGAACCGCGCGTACCAACAAAATAACGAGAGTCAAAACATGACGGTGCGGCTAGCGCACCTATTGTACTCGTCCAGCTTTGTCCGGAACTGCAGGCACAGACGATCGTACCACGGGAACTCGCTGCGAAGCCACACTTGGATTTTCTCTTCATCGTCTGCACCCGACGAAACAATAACATGTCAAATTGTGTGAGAAATGTCCGCGGACCACGTACGGAACACGGTTACCATACGTCGGGACACATAAAAACACACGTACGGACCTATAATTTGGACAGCAGATAACGGATATGCATGCTCTTCCCTACCGAAATAAAAGGTTTGAAAGCCGTCACATCACCAAGGTCTCGAGGAGCAAGCATACCTTTGGATGGCCTCACTCTCTTGGTGTTCCCGGTCGCTTTGCTCGTCCAGATCGGCTGCTTAGGTGGGGGTCGGTACAAGGGTGCTCGACCAGTCGTGGTGAATTGTTTAATACCCTTCACCATGTTCACCATCCGTTGCAATTCCAGACCCTTCATCATGCTTGCGACCGGGTGCGCACGTGTCTTGATCGATCTCTTCAATTTTCCGTAGTAGTCTTCGAAGACAAACATCCATAACTCTCTTGCCGGGCCGTTTTCCTTCAACTGCTCAATAATATGAACGAGCAAATGCGACATGATCACCAAGTCTTCAGGCGAGTTTGCCTTTTCCATCGTGTCCCTCAAGGCGATCACTTTGGCCTGCAATTTATCCATCTCCTGCAACAAACGTGTGGACATATTAGTCCATAGACACGGAATAAGTGAGGGTCATCTGTCCGTCCGCATGTACCCATATGCCGTACGTACGGAACATTACCTCCCCACGCACGGACATTGGAAATTAAGTTGGGGACGCACATCTGGCAGCAACTTGCTGCTTGTCATCTCGCGGACAATCACGGAGAGCTCGCCCACGAAGGCTGCATACTGAGGTCGAAGCACGTCGCCATTTTCATTCTCCGTTGCTGCTATTGCAGCAAGTAATCCAGAAGTGAGAGAAACGATCAAGTGTGCGGCCTTTATCTTCCTCACTTTGTTCGGGGATTTGGATTTCTGTTGCAGAAGCTTTCGTGATAGAGGCCCCCATCTAGTTGGTAGACAAAGCTGTCTCGTCCATGCTACTGCCCGCTTCTTGGCCAGTGGTGGAAGTCCCCACGGAGATGGTTTCTCTGCAGGAAATTGCAACAAATGGCACAACAAAAGTGTCAAACATGAGTGTTCCACACGCATGGACTGATTGTCCACGGGTAAAACGGACGCAGAACGTAGGTACGGACGATAGAATTGTCAGTGATACAGCAGGTGTCCACACGTGCGGAATACTTTGGAGAACGTACGTGCCAGTCGTGTTGCAGCCGATCTTCTATAATTTCGGTGTTGTGGAGGTGGAGCGGTGATCCAGGATCGATGCACTTTGAGTTTTCTCGCGTGGTTTCGGCAGTTAACCCCCCAGCTAGCTCCCCAAATGACGCAATGTACTCGGTGAATTATGTTGTACAAGATGTGCATCAAGTCGAGCAAGTAGTCTTTGACGGTATCAAACTCTTGAATTTGCGAGAAGGGGCACGGAAACTTAACTCCAGTCTTCGACATAAATTCTGCAATGATGTCCGAGGGTACATTGCCTTCGTCTCGCATCCTAGCATGATGTTGGGCCTGCGTTCGGACTTCGCTGTCGGTTCGCGGGGCTGCGCACATTATGTCGAAAAAAATGTTGTCAGCACACTCCAATCACAAATTCAATATCACAACCAAATATTCAGTATCACAAAGTTTCGTCCGTCCGTCCGGAAGTGTATGTCCCTACGTATTCCGTACGGGGTTCGGGTGTTCCATACGCACGGACAAATAAGGACCACTTAGTCCACGCGTACGGAAGCATATCACCTGGCAATGATGGCTGATTTTGAGTGGTGTAAATTATTTTGGTAAGTCCAGATTCAGATTTTGGCATTCCCCGTATCCAGCATTTCATGCAGCCCATATATGCGTTAGCCCCGAATCGCTGTGCCGCGTCCGTTAGCCCCACATAATCTTCGAGAACCTTGTAGAGCATGACACGGAATGTGAATACTTCCCCCTTTACGATGTCGCAAAGACGCGTACCATGTCTCCACAGCTGATTCACCTCCTTGGCAAATAAGTTGTAGAACTTGGCACTATCCTTCGGCTTTCCATCCCAAATCCCCCATGTGAAAACGTATTCGCGTTTACAACGGAGGTGACCGGGGAAATTTACGACGGTGAAGGTCATGGGTGTCACTGAGCGAAGTCCATCGTTAAACGATTCGATCCCATCGGCGCAAGGAATGATCACAATGTTCCTAGGATCCTTGAAGAAATCCCAGTTCTCGCGAACTTTCTTCAAAAATGCAGGCGAATCTGCGGAGAACAAGTCCACAAGTAAGAATTACATAAACCACACGTGCGGATACTTACGGCGCAAGTAATCCGTGCGTACGGACGACGGCTGTTCTACACACGAAAAACTGAGATTTAGCAGTCCCAGTCCGTGCGTATGGAACACGTAGGTCGGCTCGGTCCAGACGTAATGCTCACGTCGTCCACCCGTGAGGACGACGCCCGGACTAAGTACGCCCTACGGACCAAGGCATGCGGACATCGAGTTTCAAAAAGGCTATGAATCGTACTTACCGAGTATGCCATGCACTGCCGCTTTAGGGTGTTTGTCCAGCATGCCATCTTTCCACCAGGTCCTGGCTAGCATTGCCATATCCGGCGTCATGAACAAGATTCCAAATATGACTTCTAGCGGCCACCATCGAAAAATGCAGCGAGCCCGGCCGTGAATATATGCCCCCCGAACCGTTTTACCATCTTCATAACGGGGAGCTCCGCACCCATCCTCGGGACATTTGTCCAAATCAACGAAGTCGCCATCATAGAAGAAGGAACACTCAGGGCAGACATCAACTTCGTTATACCCCTTGAAAAACTGCTTCCACTTGTGCAAAACTTGTGAGTAGGAAGTTGGCACCTCTCCAATTGGCGAAATGCCGTTGACATCCTCACGCCCCTTCACATATCTGAAGTGAAGAATTTGCAAAATTGCGTCGAAGAGCGCCTGCGTGCTGTTGTGGACATTGTGCGCGACCATGAATAAGTAGAGCACTTGAGAAGTGTTTAGCCTTCAGAACTCGGAACCGAATTATCGTTTGTACCTCAATCTGGCCCTGATCCAGTATATTATAAAATCCGAATTGTGTACCTTTGCACGTTCAATCAAAAACATTATTCCGAGCATCTGTCGTACTGCTCACGGGCACAATACTATCGTCACGCATCCGGTAGTCAGTGGATCGACGCAGCTTCGCGATGAGGTTTTCCAGTCCTTTGATGTCGAGCGCTTGCAGACAACGGTCGTACAGGCACTGCGTCTATCATTGATTGACATGACATGGGAAGTGGTGGAGGTACAAGTTGCCCCTAAGATCTGGATGAAGCTGACATTCATCATCAAGTCAGACAATCGCCGAAAACACAACAGTCATGAATGGTTTCTGCGCGGGTTTGCAATGGAGAAGCAATCGGATTTCGTTTTACTGACTGGTGAGTGTACATGACACCATCGTTGGCTGCTGACAAAGAATCATACGAAACCGTCGTCGTATGATTCGCACATTACCTGCCGGGGACCTATTGTATATCACGCCACTCTACCTTTTTAGTACGCGCCTCAATATACATTGTCATATGCCGACACACAACATGCCTTGCATGAATATAAATGTGTTTATATTCATCTCAGTATGAAGCTGATAATGTGGGGATACTATATTATTATCATCCGGTATCGCAGTTAATAATTTGCATTTTGTGTATCTTCATTATCGTGAATTGCCAATGCAGCCTTGTATGTCCTGTTTGCGCCAGACAGGCGGTGTGTACTCCTCCTCATCAAAACCACTGCTGGAGGAATCCGGGGCGAGGTCGGGCAGGCTGTCTGTGTCCTCACTGTAGTCTCCCCAAAGGTGGTGTCCCACAGTGGATGTGTTGGTACATACCACCAGCAGAGTCACTCTTGGTGGCGGTGGTGGGGACCTGGGGAGGGATAGTGTCATCTCCCGGGCCCCTGTGTACAGCCTCCAAAGTCGTGATTGTGTTGGTATCATCACCAGCGTCTCTCATGGTGGTGACGGTGGGAACCTCAGGAGGAACTGTGTCATCTCCCGCCCGGGCGCGCCCCTATGTGTCGAATCTGGTGCTGGGGGGTTGGTGTCACCACTGGAGCCAAATTGGTGAGCGAGAGGGTTCCTGCCAATGTCCACGTGGGTGCTGCCATGGCTGTCCCAGCGCTTCTGTGCTTCGTCGTACAGGTGTCTGGCTCCTTCCGGGTGACCAGTCCCGGAACGGAATCGTGCCCTAAAGCCATTGATGAGGTCGAGGTATAGTGGCCTCTCCCAAACTCTAACCGCGGCTCTTTGAGAGGACCGAAGCATGTCGACCAGGGCCCGATGTTCCTGAACCTCTTCTCCTAGAGTAGGGCCGGGGAAATCAATATACTCATACGCCCAAGGGGCGTGGCTTTTTCCTTTTCTGAACCTCATCGAACGAGGGGCACTGACTCTTGTGCGCCTTGATGTACTGTTTGAAAAGTGAGAGTTTCGGGAGAGGGTCCTCTGATTCTGACATAAGGATACTCTTTGCGAAGTCGAGTGAAGCATCGTCATCGGAGACATGTTTGAGCTGCACCTTTGCTCGGAGATGTAGCAGGAGGAGTCGCTCGTCGTTCTGGATAGAACGGTCGTCCTCCAGAAGCCGGTTGATGTAGGCAAGGGTAGCGCCGTCACCAGCTTTGTGGATGACCTGCGCGATGATGCTGTTCCAGATACCGTCACAGCGCTCCGTAACTAGACGGCGATCGAGGTTGAGGAGGGCCAGGGTGTAGCCTGGTCGATACACGAAAAGAACTCCGTCCAGGCACTCCAAGAATGTACCAAAAGCTGTGTCTCCCCCTCTGCACAAGAAGTCAATCAGCGATTTCTTCTTTTTATCACGCTCTGGGGTGTGAGACTTCTCATAAAAGGCCACCCTGAGGATGGACATGCTAGGCTTCATGTCGGGGGTCGCGTTCCGTGAGAGGTGCGAGTGCAGAGGATCATTGCTGAGCTGGTGGACGCGGGTGTGTGGGAAGGGGTTGCCGGCCCGTGATTCCTCCACGGTGACCTCCGCGGTGTACTCCGACCTAAAGAGCTAAAGTTGTTGTCGTAGAGGTCAGCGGTGTCAGCGAATACTGTTGTTGGTACTGTTGGGTGTGTTGGGGCTCTGGCTGTCGCTGTTGCTGTTTCTGATGCCTGTTGTGATGCGGTCTGAGCGTTCATTGCAATTGAACGAAGAGTGGGCAGGTCAGTGATTATGTCAACGACCTCCTGAAACTGGGCTGCGACTGCTGTCGTGCTGATGAAAAGTGCATTATTATAATTGTCGAGACGATCTGAATTGGATCTGAGTACGTCAAAAGTCTGTGTGTGTGGGTGCGCGACTGAGTTGAAACCGTGGCTGCAAGAGTCTGAAGGTCTTGCAATAGCTGATTGACGGCGCTGACTATGTTGGGCGTTTGTGAATTCGACTGAAGTAGTGGCTGTGCAGTGAACAGTGTTCTGCGGACTGAACTTCTGTTGATTTTTGTAGCCTGCGAACTGGTTGTGTAGTGAGCTGGTGTGACTGTGTCTTCGTTTCTAGGCTGGCTCATGAGTCGGTAAAAGCAGAGGAGTTGCGTGAAAATTGTACGCGAACATGTCGTTCGTTCTATATAGGAATTCCGTTAAGGTTGCTGTTTTTGAAAACTTCTCCTGGGCTTCCGCCGCGAGAGGTCGAATCGGAAGGCAAATCAAGGTGTCCCCTGTCTCCCCTAACTTGTCAGCAACTCTCTGCGTTGTGAGGATAGGAACGTCAGATCTTGCCTAGTCACGATGCCGAGTTAATCGTGGTGTCGAGGGACTTCGTCACGGTTTCACAAACACGAGTTCCCTGAATTTCTGCAATGGTTCGGATCAGGTCACTTTGTCATTTTTGGGACGAAAGATTTGCTTCGCGTTTCAAAGATTCACCTCTCGCAGTCGCAAACGCTGAACGTCATAGTCGGCAGTGCCGTTCGTAAGTTATTAAGTATGGAAATCTAGGTTATCGGCTGCCCGCCCCAACTTTGTTGCGCTACTGTAGGCGCACCTGCTTGTGAGTTTAATCACATTACATGAAGTACATTGTTTTTCAACGTTCGTAACGAATATGCATGTATTCACAAGGCGAATACCTTTCTTTTGAGCTCTTGATCGACCCCAACCGCAACCGCATCAGCTTTGTTTGCAGTCGCGACTGCAAGGTGCAAGCTAAGCCGATGCGGTTCAAGATAGGGTCGACTAGTTTACGGCAGCCGAGGGGTTTTCGTGCGGTTTAGCGCAAGAAACTTACGGGATATATTCGTATCAATATTATGAATATACTATATCACTCTAAAAACACCACCACATCGAATACAAATGTATTGACATGATACCATATATTAGAGGCATCCAGGATCACCCAGACCATGACAAACATGACGCTTATCCCGGCGCGACGGGGCCTGCGAGACTTGTTGAATGCAGCACATCATCTTGTGATTATCATATGATGCATGTGCGAGATGTATCACTGCGTCGCAAAGTGCGCACCGTGCAGAAACGCAATCCTCAGCCTACGTCGCACACCGTAGCGGTATAATATATGCAGGGTCGTCGTATCGCAACCTTTCTTGCACAGCGACCAACAAGGCTATATAACAATCTGAAAAGGGTATGCAACAACGTTACGATTCGATCCTGAGTGGGGCTTTGGAACCCACTCGCTCGTTTCCACACTACGATAATGAGGTAACACGCTTGTGTCAAGCCTATTATATGGCTTGACATGCTGTATTATGTCGCCATTCAGTGATTCGTACCTCCTTGGTGCATCGCACCATAATAATTATAACGGGTACTTTGTATAATATATTCATATACAAGTCATACCGAATGAACATCGAACGGTATGTAGTCGATGTGGTATATAATCTCACGGTGTATGCCATATGTATTGGGCCACACACTTAATAGTATGATTGGCAGGCATCGATAGGTCATGGCAACATGACATATGCAAATAATGACTGCTAGCTGTCATGTTCATTCATTATCGTTTATAAAATAATTATGAAGCAGCATACCATATGGATTGAATAAAAGCTGCACGGCGCTTATAGATGGAAATGATGTTTATGCGATCAGATCGACATGAATAAAATTGCGATCTGACCGGGTATCGATAGTATGCCATCACGCATCAGGATCATTTGAATAGAATCGTCTTGTTTCGCATCGTATTACACAATATTGTGCTTAAACATTATCATAGTATGTATAATAATGATCTTCATGATAAAATTTGAGACAAATGTCTCTTCCGCAAGTTGAAACGTCGTATACGTGTGTATCTTCGTATTTTTGATATACAGTAATACTGCATATTTAAGAGAACAGGGATATGCGGTCAGCCAGCCTCATCGGAAAAAAGTGAACCCCCCCCCGCCCCCCAACACGCCAGCGGCGCTTAACGAAGCGCGATCCAATAAGGTCAGCGATAGCCAGGTTTGTTCCTTATTTGCGACCATACCATATTTAATACATGGTTTAACATGGTTTCCCAACCATATTTTCTCATCTAGCCAGCTCCCGTTCTCTTATTTGGACCCATTCTCTTAACGATTTGAAAAGGCTCAGGGTCATCGTAAAAAACGCGACCCCCCCAAACGCTGGCTGGTCTCTTATCGTCGATTCTCTTAAAGGTGAGGTATTACTGTATGTTGTTGGGTTACTTTGTCCCTCTTGCTGTTCGCCGCATTATTGGCATTAGACAGCCATCTCAGATTACAAATAGTGTAATGTAAATGTGTGGTTGTTCTATCCATCACCCACATATGGCTCAGTGGGGAATATGAGGATCCAGGTTTAGGATCAATCATTTTATGCACCAACATATCAAACATAATGAACGCAAACACATAAAACCCATTATGATGATAAAGAGTAGGGCAATACATGCCACTGATTGCCGTATCACATACAATATCATGTCCATATGATGTGGTAGATGCCGTACGGGTACATGCACCCGCAAAGTGATTCCACATAGGGTGTTGTCGATTAAATGTCATGTGTGCACCCGCATGCTTGCGTGTCACCATGTGTGTAGGTTTCACTCCTGTATTTGGCGATGTGTAGATATACAACACAGGATATATTATGAATATATCCCGTAAGTTTCAGGTCATACCTTGAAGCATGCTTCAAATCGTCGCATATTGGCATGAGGCGTTTTGGGTTCGGGTTTTGATTTACCCAAAACTGCCTTGCAGAATTGGAGTTGTCGTGCACCCCAACTTACGAAACCTGGCAGATATATTCATAACAATATTATGATTTGTTTCATATAATAGAATACATTACAATACTTTTATGTATAGTTTAATTTGAATTATTTATCATTAGTTGACATAATTTGACTTTGATTTCTGATTAAGGTAATTTACTCCCATTACCTGAGTTATGGATGGCCCCACTATCTAATATGTAGACAAAATGGAATTCATTTTTGAATTATGCCAATGCCAATTATCTAAATTTTGGGCTGAACCTAATGTCTAAATTATGGACAATACTTTTAGTCTACATTGTGGGAAAAGCTGAATGATACATTAATAACATTTGTCATGTTTGTCATATATATATGACACTATATTCAGCTTCATGACTATTGACCTTATGATGAAATCTGATCCATAATGAGTCAGCTATGATTAAAACACAAATTATTTGTTATCTAACAATATACTTGGACAAATACTTTGGATGTGCGGAGACTGTTCATTCTGGCTCTCGAAGACGTTCCGTAAGTGTACTTTCAGAGTCCCAAGTTCTGAACAGATTTGCTATTTTGATATATCATATAATTGGTTTTTGTGCCGATTGATACATATATATATTGGAAGATCATTCAATTTGATATCTTCTACATACTTGGGGACGTGGTGTACTTCTTGTATTACGGAGTTTGCTCAAAGGTGTCTTCAGGTGTGCCCATCTATCGCTTTTATGGAAATGAACGGGACATTATCCTGCCTGATATGTTGAGTTGACAAATATAGTTTTTATTCCCCCCGCGGTGGTCGATAGCGTCCTGAGGTTTTCCAGGGCCCAAGACAATTTTGGGTGCCCCTGTTTGCACGTTGCGTTCCCGTGAGTGGCGTGGCAGGGTGTATATAAAAATATTGCATTCCTGCTTTGTCTTCAACTCAACTTACATGGCTCGAATGACTTCTTACTCGTTACGTTTTTTCTTTGTGAATATTTTGATCATAATTTCATCATGCTTTAGTGCTCCCCGCGACGCACAAATTAGAGATCGATCATTATATTATACTTCTTCACGACTTAATGACGAACGTCCTTGGCTCGTCATTGAACATGTTAACAAACTTTTTGATGTCGTCGATTTTCCACAACTTCTCTCTGAAACTTTCGATAAATGTCCCCTTGGAGATGATGGCGTTTGTTTAAGATGGTCTTATCATCAAAATTTGCCTATCGCAGTTCGTTTATCCACGATTCGCAATTTTATGTCAAACGTTATATTTGATGAAGAACGTGCGTTAGATTTATCTTCTTATTCGTATTCTAATAATTTCGCATCTTGCTGTTGTCAACGCGCATTCCCTTCTTGCTGCGCAGAAAATTCAGAATTTCATATTTGTCATGATGCTTCTAATAATCTAATTCTAGATGATGCTTTGAATCGTCGCATTCAAGCGGGTGCGAATTTTAGAGACATCCAGGATTATTCTTTAACAGGCGCGACTGGCGCATTATATATTGCTTTTGATTCGCCCGCATCACGATACGATACTTCATATACCCGAATCATTGATTGGGTATATTACGTAATTACACGTTTTAAAGAAGCCGTTGTTTCGTTTATGATTCATTCTGTACCTGGGGTACTATGCTACACACTCGTGGGTCAGGGCCACTCTGTATGTTATTTCATGTCTTTTTGGGAGAGCTATGCAAAGGTACATATTTCTTTTTATATTATATCACTGGATCAGGGCCAGATTGAGGTACAAACGATAATTCGGTTCCGAGTTCTGAAGGCTAAACACTTCTCAAGTGCTCCACTTATTCACTCGTCACTCAGATTGCAGGGTCAACCACTCGACAGCCGATGTCACACTTCGGCTCAACGTTCAATTCCCGATCCGATCTCATTTCTAATTCCGATTCGTCATTCTCGATTCAGATGTTAAGCCGACAGACTGACACGATGACTGCCCCACAGTACTGTCATACTACTGTACTGTCATACTGTCATACTGTCATAGCGTCATACTGTCATACTGTCATAACCTTAATATCTGATATTCGATTTCATTGCCTTTTCAACCCCGATGCGAATCTGACCATTCTTCGAGGGTCTGACTGAGTTCCACGATGACACCCCCCACAGTACTGTCATACTACTATAGTGTCATAGTGTCATAGTGTCATAGTGTCATACTGTCATACCCCGGACATCTTTGCACGTTCAATCAAAAACATATCTCCGAGCATCTGTCGTAGTGCCCACGGGCACATTTGGTATCAGAACGTGGTTAGGTACACAATTCGGATTTTTATAATATACTGGATCAGGGCCAGATTGAGGTACAAACGATAATTCGGTTCCGAGTTCTGAAGGCTAAACACTTCTCAAGTGCTCCACTTATTCACTCGTCACTCAGGTTGCAGGGTCAACCACTCGACAGCCGATGTCACACTTCGGCTCAACGTTCAATTCCCGATCCGATCTCATTTCTAATTCCGATTCGTCATTCTCGATTCAGATGTTATGCCGACAGACTGACACGATGACTGCCCCACAGTACTGTCATACTACTGTACTGTCATACTGTCATACTGTCATAGCGTCATACTGTCATACTGTCATAACCTTGATATCTGATATTCGATTTCATTGTCTTTTCAACCCCGATGCGAATCTGACCATTCTTCGAGGGTCTGACTGAGTTCCACGATGACACCCCCCACAGTACTGTCATACTACTATAGTGTCATAGTGTCATACTGTCATAGTGTCATAGTGTCATACTGTCATACCCCGGACATCTGGTATTCATTCTCATCGTGATTTCAAGCCCAATTTCACTGTCATCGTGCCAATCCCAGATTACCCCCGATGACACACATACGGACGCATAGGCATATCGGCTCACGCTGTGCCTCCGGGCACACATTCTGATTGCAAATCATTACGTGAAATTGGATCATCATATGGCGATATTGATAAAATGTTACTCTCTACATTACAACAACATTTTTCGTTTGTTCATATTGATAAAGCGACAAGCAATATTACGATCGTATGCAATAGATGGATTCTTCATCATATTTTTAAATTCGTTTTAGACGAATCACATTATATTCGCGTACACGAAAACATTCATTGGTTGCTTAATACACTGACTTCGCGAGTTAAGATGTTAATTCATCCACAACACGATTTGAATGTCCAACAACGACTTCCATATTTTTATGTAGTTCCTAAAATGCATAAAGATCCTATTAAAGCGCGCCCTATTGTCGCAGCACTTGATTGTGTTACTACTTGTTCTCAACGCGTCTTGTCCGCAATTCTTCGACTTGTTTTAGATACTTTAAATACATTCCATTCGTTTGAATTCAAACATACTGGAATTAGAAAATTCTGGCTAGTTGAAAATTCTTTAGAATTTGTTCTCTCCCGCCCGAAAGAGATTTTACATATTTTTACAAGTGATGTCGATTCCATATATCACAATCTAGATCAAGATCTAGTTTTCCATGCTGTCCATGAAGAAGTTAAATTTGCCATGTTTCACATTTCAAATACAGATCGAATATTTGTGTCACTCGATGAATTTAATTCTCAGGATGATTTTGCTTCTTGGTCATTATACGATGATCTACACCTTAATTCCTTTTATTCTTTAGATATGATTGATAAATTGTTATCACACATTTTGAATGATGCTTATTTTTCAGTTGGTGATGCTTTATTTAGACAGACATGCGGCATGCCTATGGGAGGACCGTCATCGCCTCATTTAGCAAATCTTGCTCTACATCATTTAGAAAAGGAATTTGTTGAAAATAATCAGACCTCTTCATTTCAACATAATATCTATAGATATATGGATGATTTTGCTATTGTAAATAATCCTGAGTTTGTTGATTTATTTCATTTAGTTTACCCAACACCTTCTTCGGGCATCTCCATTGTTGTTAATAAAATGCCACATCGTGAAGGTATTCTTACACATGCACATTTTCTTGATCTATACATCTTTGTACATATACAATCTCTTGAAGTTTTCATTACTTTATATGATAAACGCACTGCCTTTCCATTTAATATACATAAATTTCCTCACCTTGCCTCTAATGCTTGCCATCAACAAATTCATAATACATTCTTTGGAGAAGTTATTCGATTATATCGAATAAATACACATCTTCATTTATTTCTTCAAAATGATCCTTCATTATTTGAATATTGTGTTTTACATAAAGCATATGATATAAATTATTTAAAGTTCTTGATATGTAAATTTGTTTTATCCATTCACAATAGAAATCATTTTGGTAACTTTCCAGATTTATCATTTTTCAATCTGATTTCTAATATGTTTGATATACAGTGTTAATATGGGTGGCCCCGTTGGCAACACTTATGGTGGTGGTGGCTATGGCCGTGGCGGTCCTCGCGCTGGTTTTAACCGAAACTATGGCTTCGGAGGCGGTTTTCAGTCAAATAAAGTTATGCGCCGCAGTTTTGATAATACGGATAAATCGGAGCTCTTGCGATCACTTGGTGTACCCTCAAATGATAATAATGCAAATGATGCTGAATCTCGATGGGAGACATTAGTACAACATGAAAATACATTTCTTTGTCGAAAAGATCAACGGATTGCTGATGGAGAACATCAAGGCGAAGCAATATGCTTTATGGCAGCTTTACCATTGAAAATTCATGCCGATTCTGTCTGGGCTCAAAGTAAGCCCGCAGATGAACTTGCTTTGATTCACAAGTTCGGCATGTTAGGATGTCCTTTGGGACCTGCCAAATGTTTTGATATGATGGGCACGCCTAAATGTCATCCTACCAACTTTGATGAGCTTCCCTTATGCTCCTTCAAACAATGCAACAAACACTTCTGCATTTTTCAACATCAGCTTGCACTCCCTTCTTCATCATCAACTACTGCCAATAATGATACATTATCCAATCAAACTGATATGAATGCTCAGATTTTATCACGGATGACCAATCTGGAAAGAGATATTTCAGATGCACAAAACCATTACTCAGAACTTTATCTCAAATACGATAAAGTATGCTCTTTGGCTACTGGAGCAACAGGAATAATTACTTTATTCCCTCCACCAAAAATGACTCATGAGGGAATACGTTTTGACGAAAAAGTTCTCAACTTCCTATTTCAAATGGCTGACTCCATGCACTCCGACAAACCCTTTACAACCTATGCAGCTATCCATAACATTCCAGTATCTGGGTTTGACGATGTTGCAAAGCACTTTGGTTACAATGTGCCAAGTGAGACAATTTACGACACAATCTTACCACACCTTCCTCGATATGCTTCTTCATCTAAAGATATAGATACTGCGCTTGGAGGTACATCCCCTTCATCTTCATTTTTATACAAAAATCATTTGGATGACCAACATTCATTATGTTTGAAATTAACTACAGAGCCTCCATCATTTGATAATTTACATTTAGCTATTTTGCAATTATTTGCTCCATCCGCACCATTAGAGCGTGCATATACATTTTCATTATTTAATGATTTACCTTTACTTGCTTCCAAATTTTACTCTAAATGGAAACTCCCTTCTTTAGATTCTATCCTCAACACCTGTACTTTTCCTACACACGATTTTTTGATAGAATGCTATTTTACATTTCGTGTATCGAAATCCCTCAAGAACTTCGGCCGGTCTTCCTCCTTTGTACCCGTGTACGTGGGCAGAGTGCCGAGGGGAAGGCGAGAGGAGTCACTGAAGTCCATCTCGTCCTCGAATATCACCGTGGACTCCCGGGCTTCGGCCTCAGGCTGACCTTCGCCGGCTACTGATTGTTCTTCCAGCTCGGTGAAGTGCTGGCTCACGCGTGCTCTCTGAGTACGTCTCTCGGCTCGCTGCTGCTTCTGGAGGTCCGAAGTTGACTCCGTCGCTAATTTCCCACTGGTGGGAAGGTGCCAAGGTGAAAGCCCTTTTCACTCCACACCTTTCAGCTTACCAGTACGGAAATTCCGTTCCTGGCTTCACCTTCTAGTGCTTCGCTCTAAGAAGCAGTCACTGTGAGGCCATTCCCACTCATCCCTGAGGTAATGAATCCCGTAAATGATGAGACTCCTGCTTCACTCCACACTTTCAGGTTTACCAGTACGGATGAATCCGTTTCTGGTTTCACCATTCAGTATTTCGCTCCACCAGGGCACTGTCTCCCAAAGTGGTCCAGAACTCCATAATCATCACGGTCGTTGTGTCCCAATTTGGCCGCTATAATGAACACCGAGACTCCTGCTTCGCTCTACGCCTTCAGGTGTACCAGTACGGATAAATCCGTTCCTGGCTTTACCGTCCAATGCTTCGCTCCATCAGGGCACTGTCTCCCAGAATAGCCCAGAATCCCATGATTAACACTGTCGTTGTGTCTCAAATGACTGCTGAACCTCCAGTGTCACAACAGTCTGCTTCGCTCAGCCTCTCCAAGCTTACCAGTACGGAAATTCCGTTCCTGGCCTCACCCTTCAAAGGCTTCGCTCCTCAAGACTGCTTCACCATGCTCGCAATTACAAACGTCATGTCTGTAATAAAGCCCATTTTTGTTTTGTAAAAGACTGAAGGATACAGTTCTGACGCCAGTGGTTAAGTGCAACTTCAAGAAATTCCCCGTGGCAAGATTAAACCTCTCCTTAAAAAACTTTCAAGAATATGTAGGCAACACACCAGAAATAGGCGAGACGTGTTTCTGTTAAACACCCCCACCACCTTAAACACTGACCCGCATACAGTTGACATCTCGAGCAGTGAGACCATGACAGAAACAGAAGCTGTGCAGCAATCAAACGACTTTCTTCAAACCCTTTTGCAGTAATTTTCAAAAGTCTTGCAATATAAGGTGGCTCCCCGTCCTCTAGGGGAGGGGCCCTCCCCTCCCCTCCCCACCACCCCCTCTCCCCGCCCACCTTGACCCCCTTCCTCAACGTCTCCAAATACCCCCTTAATTCTTCGACTTCCCTCCCCACCGCTCAGATTCAGCCACCCCTCCACTCACCCGGCCATGGCTGCTTCTCCACCTTCTAGAGTATTTTGCTTAGCACCTAGCTTTTCTCTAGATGTCACCCTGCTGAAAAGTGGGTTGAGCCCCTTTGTGGGCGCGCTATAGTAGAGGGAGTAGCCCCTAGTGTTTTCACTAGCCTGCTTTGCAGGGTTACCGCACTCTCAGGACTTTGTCCCTTTTGCTAGCGTAAATGTTTTATCATTATTATTAAGAAATGCACAGCTTCACATGTAAGAAAATATCATAAACCATAAATTGCTATATCATATAACACTGCGGTTTTCGCGGTCTGAGCAAGAACTCTCTTTTTGGAACTCACTGTTACGAAGGCAAAACAAAAATGAGCGCCTGCTCTAACTTGGCAACGCCGCCCTATATGCTACAGTCGATATCTCCAGACAAGATGTAACACCCAGCCATACCTCCGTACCCTGTCACTGTCTACCTCACTGTTGTGACTGCTCGCTATGTTGCTCGCGCGTATTGTGCTGCGCGTGTCATATGTTCGTCACAGGGACTACTGTCCCAGGTGTCACAACCCGGCTATGGTACACGACAAGCTGTGGTTTGTGACATCCGAAAGAGGAACATTTGCACAGTACCTAGATGACCATTCCTTACACAAATATTGTTCTTGTTCACATACAAAGCTGTGTCACGTCGAAGATGGGTGCGAATGCCTCGTACAACACATTCAATCTATGGTCTTAACACACACCAAGTGCATATCTATTGGAATGGATCATGGTAGACTGTGATAACTCCATCCAAGCCCGCTGCCATCAATTCCCCTGTTTTGGCATTCCATTTCAAGGTGCGGGCCTGTACAGACTCCCAAACCCTCTACTTTAAACACCCACCTCAAAGTTGAATAAGCTACACTCATTTTACACACATGCCCATCATACAGGGATGGATTCTCATCTTTTTCAGTGGCTGGTGGCGAAGGATGCTCAAGGCATGTGCACGCGTTGCAAACACCGTAGTGACGGCGCGTGCACCGAAGTGTAACAGTAATCAGTAATCAAGATAGCGCCCCACATGCTCAATCCTCCACACATGTACAAGCGATTCCGAGCACAAACTCTTTAGTAAGCATCTCTCTTATTTTCCTCAAACACATGCAGCACATTATAATTGTGTGGAATATCTGGCACCACGTCAACAGCTGCTAGAGTAACGCAACATTTCGGCTCAAATTCCATTGCGCATCATTTATGAGGCGCACGCACACGAGATGGGGGTCTCTCACCTGTGGGCTGGATGAGACCACGACGTGCTTCTCCCACTGGAAGCTCTTCTGCGCCATTTTACACACATACAGCCCCTGGCACAAACCCACCTCCCCAATCTCCTTCTCGTGCGTATCCGATCCCTCTTAATCTATTGTGTCTCCCTGGCCGCTGGTCTCACACCTCTTAAACACTTCCTACAACTACAGACCTAAGTCCCAAATCTGAGACCTCTTCCGCCCTTCGTATTCTGATGCCTCCCACCCCTTTGTTCCATGATCTGATGGCATACCCACGCCCTTTATCCGACGCCTCACCTTCGGATTCTCCCCATCCTCCCCCCACTCATTGTTCCGTTGAGTCTCCCTTATCGAGCGCTTGTTGCCCCTGTCAGCCAACCTTATTTGATGTGTCTCTTGTCCCTCGGCATCTTCCCCATCCGCTGATCCCAAACGACACGCGCCGTCTGATCGAGCTGCAAACAAGTGGGAGCCCTAAGATGCGGATGTGGCAGCGAGTGATGAGCATGCCAGAATATAAGCACCTGCGCTCGAGGCGCACTTGTGCCCAGCGAACAACGGCATATCACCATGCCATCACCACGAAAGCGACGCCGGGTACACAAGAATGCGCAGCAACACCCGGGTTACGGGGACGCATGCACTGGTGGTGGCTGCAGTTCTGCCTGAACAGGCGCCCGTTGCCAACACCTGGGCCCATCGGCTTCCGCTCAAGGAACACAACATCCCTAGGTGGGGTCCCATCACTACGCTCCATTACAGCCACACCCTCTATCAGCACCCTCGCCGACCTTTGCTCCCCGGAGTCAACCACTCAGCCCAAGTCCCCTCCGCCAGCCCAACCATCTCCCACCTCCTCCCCCTGGCACGCTGCTTACAACCACCGGCCACCCACACCCCCTTCCACCTATCCCTCACCGTGCACACTCCAACCATCGCCAACTTTGGGTCCTGGACAACTGACCCTATCCCTTCTCATGCAGTGCTTTAATTTTCATCTGCTTGATCTCGTAATGGTCCTGACAATAAGAAGAACTTTAAATCGGACGAAGGCCAACCCCTAGGGCACCCCAGTCTAAACAAGGGAAAAGAACCCACATCAGCGGAGATCCAAAGTCCGGCGGCACGCCCCGGAGGCATCCGAAGCCCGGCGGCACGCCTCGGAGGCATCCGAAGCCCCGGAGGCATCCGAAGCCCGGCGGCACGCCCCGGAGGCATCCGAAGTCCGGCGGCACGCCCCGGAGGCATCCGAAGCCCGGCGGCACGCCCCGGAGGCAACCGAAGCCCGGGGCGGCACGCCCGGAGGCAACCGTCCGGCGGCACGCCCGGAGGCAAATGGGCCCGCGGCACGCCCGGAGGCAACCCGGGCTCCGCGGCACGCCCCGAGTAAACGGCCCGGCGGCACGCCCCGGAGGCATCCGCCCCGGAGGCATCCGGGCGTCCGCACCACGCCCTGGAGGCATCCGGAAGCTCGGCGGCACGCCCGGAGGCATCCGCCCGGCGTGCACGCCCTGGGAGGTGCACCAAGCCCGCGGCACGCCCGGAGGCATCCGGCTGGGCGGCACGACTCCCAGAGGCACGGTGCCCCGGAGGCATCCGAAGCCCGTGCACGCCCGGAGGCAACCGGCCCGGCGGCACGCCCGGAGGCAACCGGCCTGGCGGCATGCCCCCGGAGGCAACCGGGCCCGGGCGGCATCGCCCCGAGGCATCCGGGCTCCGAGGCACCAAGTCCGCGCCACGCCCCTGGAGGCATCCGGAAGCCCGGCGGCACGCCCCCTGGAGGCATCCGAAGCCCGGCGGCACGCCCGGAGGCAAACCGAAGCCTGCGGCAGCCCCCGGAGGCAACCTGGCCCGCGGCACGCCCCGGGAGGCATCCGAAGCCCGGCGGCACGACCCAGAGGCATCGGAAGCCCCGGAGGCATCCGAAGCCCGGCGGCACGCCCCGGAGGCAACCGAAGCCCGGCGGCATGCCCCGGAGGCATCCGAAGCCCCGGAGGCATCCGAAGTCCGGCGGCACGCCCCGGAGGCATCCGAAGCCCGGCGGCACGCCCCGGAGGCA
>LGRX02034520.1:0-24060 GCA_001247695.2 Cymbomonas tetramitiformis | reverse complement strand
ATTCTACGTTGCACAACCCTCCTCCGGGGCTCCAGGGAGGCCACGTGTTATAAATTGTATCCTGGGCACGGGTATTCTACGTTGCACCGCCTTCCTCCGGGGCTCGAGGGGTATCCAAAGTCACACGGGAACATGATTGCAAAGTAACCTACATACCACAATACGGTTCATTATTTTGTTTTGTGTACCCATCTTTAGAGCCATGCGTAATTATTTGGGTTGTTGCCGTTCGCTGCATTTGACTGCTTACATGGTGGGTGGGGGGATGAGAGGGGCATCGATGCGCAGGGGAGGTGATGCAGCTCCTGAAGCAGTTCACTAGTGAGTTGCATGACCGCGACATGCTCATGAAGGTACCTGGCTGAGCCTAGCATGAGCATTGGATGCCGTACTTGTCTGTGCACTACAAGGCGCTTCACTCTGAGCTGCCTATTGAAGACTCGGAGGCGTTTAAATGGGGGCCGGACCTGCTGCAGGTAGCTTTCAAGGGCATCGGCGGCCTCGGTATGAAGACTGTGACCAAGAACCGCGAGGTTGGGAAGCTGGCTGTAGGTACAGCCCTGGCCGCAACCGCTCATGAGGAGTGATGTCAGATGTGTAATTGTACATCACCCCAGATTGCCACGGTCAATGGCGCATACGACAGAGAAGTGCGTGAGGCATTTAGCCATGCGCGCTCGCTTGCTGCAGGTGGAAGCATGTGTGCCTTCCCGCTGCAGGTGCAAGTGAGCGCGCTTTTGCAAGCTGTTGTCTTAATTTGTGCCGGAGAATTGGAACAATCGCAGTGCAAGGGCTCGGACAACGCATGTGTAATTCGTGTTCTTCCTGCATGCAGTCCTTGTGCATGCAGTGCAGGTTCTGCCAAAACACTGCGCACATATGGTGTGTGCGGGGATTGAGGGTTGCTTGTACAGAAGAGGAACAAATAAAGAGGGAAATGAGGTATCCGAGCATGAAGAAATGGAAGTGAGCGCCAAGAGTCCGATTGTGGGCGGGGTTGAGGGTTAATTGTGCAGAAGAGGAACAAGTGAGAAGGCAAATAAGACATCCGAGCATGAAGAAAGTAAATGCGCAGAGTATGGTCGAGAATGGCAATAGGATCGAAACATCATAGTTTCTGCTTAAAATAAAATGTGACACCCTCGTGCCCAAAGTGAATGGGCGATACAATGGGTGCTCCGAGCAATGCACATGCGTCAGGCGAGCCATGCGCTCGTAAGCAAACATGCTCACAGTAAACTCTTGGCCAGCTTGCATATAGCATAAATGCGCTCATGGCATGTCAGTGGTGAAGGCCAAAGTTAAAGAACTTTGAGAAACACCCTCTGGATTTGAAATTGTATAAAGTTGAATCGAAAATGTAAATATTCGAGATTTTATTGAACTTACCTTTGCTACATAGCTAATCAATAAGGGAGGTGATGGAAAGTTATGGTAATGAGACTTAGATGCTCCTGGATGTTTTCAAATAGTTATATGAATTTATGGATGTGGTAGCGATTTTATGATTTAGCTCGCCAAAGTTTCAGTCGAGGAAAGGAAGCTCATCTTGTGTAACTTGATGAATTTCTTGAACTTATTTTCATCAAGCTAATCTCACACCCGAGCTCATCCGTCCACCCACAGCACCGAAGCGATCATGCATTGCGTCCTCAACGCCCGGGGCCCATCAAGCGCTATCAATCCTCGGAAGCTCAGAGCCCATAATAACAAATCACTGCCAGTCACTTAACTTCACAGCCTTCAGTGGACTGTCACTTTTTGTCGAGTCGTTTTTTGCCATAGATGTCGGCTTCCTTCAATTCCAATGTTCATACGCGATTTTATTAAATATGCAATTTTAGGTCAACTGGTACGGCAGCGGCACGTGAGTGAAAGCGCTCTTGCTCCAACAAGGCGCATACTGATACACCCTGCCTCTAAAAGCTAAAATACAGCAGGTAGACAAAACCTTTTCAACGTTCGTTATCGATATATATATACACACACACACAACTAATTATTATAATTATTATTGTTATCATTATTTAGGGATAAGTCTAGATTGGGTGTAGACATTTCATTATAATCCAGATTGGGTGTAGGCACTTCATTTTAATCTAGATTGGGTGTAGGCACTTCATTTTGGTCTAGATTGGGTGTATTTAATCCTGAATTAGTGTAGGCACTTCATTTTTAATCTAGATTGGGTGTAGGCACTTCATTTTAATCTAGATTGGGTGTAGGCACTTCATTTTGGTATAGATTGGGTGTAGACACTTCATTTTAATGTGCCATTGGGTGTAGACACAGGTATAGGGGGTACGGGTCGCACTTTCTTTTGTTATTTGTTGCAAAAAAGAGAAAGACACATCATTTCGCGAATTCAACCGGTAGATATCAACATCCGACCACAATGAACATATCTAACGGTTGAATTTGCAAAATAATGTTTTTGTATGCGATTACTAGCGAAAAACTGTTCGGAATCGATGTTTGTTGTTATTTGTTGCGAAACAAAACATCATTTCGCAAATTCAACCGGTGGATATCGACATCTAACCACAATGAACATATCTAACGGTTGAAATTGTGAAATAATGTTTTTGTATGCGGTGACTAGCAAAAAAAATGTTCGTAATCGATGGTTTTTGTTGTTTGATGCTTAAAAAACATTATTTCGCAAATCCAACCAGTAGATGTGTTCATTGTGGTCAGATGTTGACATCTAACAGCCGAATTTGCATAATAATGTTCACATGCAATATTATCAATGTAAAATGTAATGCCCTCCAGGCATCAAGGTATGTTAAAATGAAGTCTACGCCCAATCTAGATTAAAATGAAATGTCTACACCCAATCTAGATTAAAATGAAGTGCCGACACCCAATCTGGATTAAATGAAATGTCTACACCCAATCTGGATTAAAATGAAGTGCCTACACCCAATCTAGATTAAAATGAAGTGCCTACACCCAATCTAGATTAAAATGAAGTGCCTACACCCAATCTAGATTAAAATGAAGTGCCTACACCCAATCTGAATTATAATGAAATGTCTACACCCAATCTAGACGTATCCCTATTATCTATTGTATACGGTATATGTTGTAGCGAGAATGCACCAAACCTAGTTTATGTACATAACAGCCTCCATACTGTACACTGCGTATAAACGTAACCTTTTAGACATATTCATTTATATTCGGACGCTCACTCGTCACCTTAACGGTACCACTAGACTAGCTAATATTAAAATCTCAACATTAACTAACTTTTTCGACGCTTTCCATTTTTCATTTCTGAGTTCAGAATGTAAATTTCATTTCTCAGTTCAGAATGTGGCACAGTACAGATTATTTGGTGACTCGACTAGCGCAGGAGCTGTTCGAAGCTAGGCACGAGAACTGAAAGGTCCCTTACCTTGCATTTCCGCCCCTTCACCTGCGCTGCGCTGGTCGGTACGTTCCGAGCTTCCGACTATTTCTCACTATCTTCACTATCATGTATGCGGATCTCGATGACAAAATCTTACTCGTCGAGACGACGCGACGCGACCTGACACAATCGACTGACATGCGCTAGCAAAGGAGCTGTGCTACGCTAGGTGCGAGAAACCGAACGGTCCGTCTCAGAAGTTGAAGAAGGCTACCACTGAATAACATGCATTATGCATGCTGAAGATTCTAATTATTTGAAATTCAAAGTACTATGCTAGGTTAGCTAGTGGAGTTCAAATATCCACTTTTTGTTGCGTGTGCTGTGTGACGCTTGCTTGGCGTGCGTCAGGTTTGGGACTGTGATCAGATTTGAGGACTCCAGCGGTATTCATCATGAATGCTGTTTTCCTGCACTTTCTGCGGTCGCTCAACTTTCCACTCTCCAAGGCACCTTCTTACGGATACAAAGGTACGAGTAACGACTCGCCAAGCTCGCGTGCACGCGTGCGAACTAGACTAGGACCTTCACGTTTGCCCGCCTGTCTTCCGCATCCGAATCGAATCTGAGACCCTCTAAGCGAAAGAAGAGCTAAGAAAGAGAGAGAGAGAGACGAAATAAGATCAACAGAACCCCCTCGGATCCGTGCATCCCTCGGAATCATTTGGCGGCCCTCGGAGCTGAACGAGAACAATGCCTCCGAGTCTTGCTCAAATGCGCGCGGTGCTGCACGCAGGAAGCCCTCTTCAAGAGGGCCAAGAAGGCACGCGTGGTGACGAAGCCGGCGGCGGCAGGCGCAGCACCTGAATCAGTGCGGCTGAGGAGGCGGAGCCTGAGAATTTGGTACGTGCATTCTTCCCATCGAACTGACAGGGCGATGTCGTTGGCCAGTGCACTCCGCCAGTGCCTCGAAGTCCCTTAGCATGAACTTCCGTCCGCGTTGAGTCTGCGCTGCCCACTTTTTCGTCTACCCCGCCCAGAACACGCCACCGTTGGCCGTGTGCTTTGGCGGCCTGCACCGGTTTCTACAATTTCCGGAATGAGCACTGCTATTTTAGTCGTACTGGGGTGACCAGAGTCCGTGTGCCATGTTTTGTAAGCATCATAGGGATCGGCACTATTACTTATGTCCATTACCCTCTCTTGGTGTCTATTGCCCAACGTCCCTTATGGAAAGATTCAAGAGCCTCTAAAGCCTTACCGCATGATTTAGTTGCGAGGCTTATATTCAACCCTTAGATAATGTATACGTGTGATATGACCGGTCACGGTTGGACTATATGACCTATTGAAGCTATGCTATCGATCATACCCTTGAATATTCGCCATAATATACGCATATTTGATTGATTTAATCAACATGTGTCCACAAACACAATCAATATAAATGTATATAAATGTAAGCGTAAATAAGTGTAGTTTGGATCGATTAGTACATGGCAAAGTAGCGGTCTAATTTGTTTACATCATTAACCGATGATCGATATACTTATGGCGTGTCAATATAGCTGTTTGGCGAACCTATTTGATCGGTATGCATGCTTTTATAAACGACTAAATCCTTAAATCATTAGCTAAGGATCTAGCTTTGTTTTCTTTTTGGCCAAAATGTGGTCCGAAGGTGGCTTGTTTCGTGCTATCGTAGCAAAGCTTCGGCAACTAACTAGGAGGTGTAGTAACAAGTCAACATCAACTTTATTTTGATGCTGAAACAAAAAAAAACACCGAAAGGACATCGCTCGACGGTTCGTTTTAGCGTCGCCCTTAAATCCTCAGGTAAGAATTTAAGTTTCGGGCAATAGACATCGGGTACTAACATCGGGATGTACCCAAGAGGCCTTGCGCATGTACGTCTCGTGGAGTCTCGATACCACTCCGATGACCATATGCCTGATAAATGTTGTTCATAGCACCTTCCTTGAGGTACCTAATCACTCACTTGATGCCCTTTGGTTGATTTCGAGGTTAGGCGGACCGTGTTTTGATGCCGATTTTCGGATTTTTCGATTTTTTAAAAAGGCCAAAACCTTGGGTACATCGCTTGGGTACATCGACTTTGTGCACCCTTATACACCATGAATTGAGCTGTCTCGACAAAACCAAAGTGTTGGATATATAAAGCAGGGTGTGCAATTTGGTTGGAATAGAAAAGTGACAATCCTGGAATACAAATTTGAATTCTGAATTCTAATTTACAGATCTGCCTCAAAAATTCTTCCGCCTTTCAAGAATGATATTTTCCAAAATTTCCCCCACTCGGGACTTGTGAACCACTTTGGTGAGGTGGCCTCACCAAAGTGGCTCACCAAAGTGGCTCACCAAAGTGGTTCATAAAATTCACACTGCTGTAACGCGTAATGCGCTGGGTATTCTGAATTATGTATGCCATTTTTGTATATAATTTATATTTGGGAACTACCGTTTTCCCGACACAACTGACATGGCAAGAAAAATCCAGCGCAGATGAATATGGCAGTTCGATTAAAATATTTTTCACGGCTGAAATCGCTCGAAAACCCATCATGTGTTAAGTACGAGAGCCCGCCGCATTAAGCCCCCCTTAAATATTCTCTTTTCGTGATTATTACTGGTCATACGAGCCTGGAAAGGTCCAACGTCCAACTCTAAAGCCGATGTGGCGCAAAATCATTCACGTCTTGGATACATTACGTGATTCATTAGACGGGCGAAATTCGGAACTATAATCTCATTCATCTGAACCGTGCACTGAAAATGTAGTAATATCTTCATTTAATCGTGCGTCCCCGCGAAAAAGTCGAAGTGGGGTACGCCACATTTCTTGGGTGGCATATGACTGCTTTTTTGTACGGTATGTCATTTTGAGACGCAAAAGATTTGGTTTGGTTTTTGACAGATTCACCTCTCGCATACGTATGATGCTCGCAGTGTCACTGTCCCATTTTACAGCAGATGTCGCTTAGAGCATTTTGCGATGTACAGATGTTATTTGTTAACTATGTAATTTCAACTTAACGCGGAACGCTCTCTCTCTCGCAGTGAGACCCCGTACAGCCAGGCGAAGATTTTTAACATTACGTGTTCATCTAAGTAAAATTTTCCTATCTAATATTATCACATATTTCTACTGAGTCAGGGGGTATTCGCTTCGCAAAGAATGATGGCACCTTTCACTACTTTTGGAAGTCGCGAAAATCCTAAGATCCCGCTCAACATACCCACATGACCGCGCCGGCCCTTAGCGAGAATTGTGGTTGGCCATTCAGACCGTACGAATTAATATTGAAAGATAACACATATGAGATAATATTTTGGTACAGTAAGCCGTTCCCTCATCCGCAGCGCATACTTGCTTGCAAGCGAGCGCGCAGATGAGGGACGAAAGCCTAGCGGAAACGTGGACGCGGTTGACATCCGCGTTTTTGCTAGGGCTGACAGCGCGCTGTCCAGTGCTCAAAACGTGTTCGTTATGCGAATATGATATGTGTGGTACGCTTGTGCTATGCATAGTGCTTTCATGCGGTGCGTATGTCGAGCCGTTCACTCGATGCGTGCCCAATGACCCCCTCCCTTGCGCGGCGTTCCAGATCCCAGATTATGCACGGATCTCGCGCGCGCAAAAAATATGTTGTTCCCGCTAACACACCTAAAAATAAGTATGCAAAGTTTCGATGCTTGCGGTGTATTGCTCGGACCTCTACATCAGGCTGCTGGACAGTGACTTACGGGTCCGTAAGTCACTGTCCAGCAGCTTGAGGTGAAGGTCTGAGCGAGAACAGGTGAGCGGATTATGTTTTGTTCGACGTGAGCACGTGACGGAGGCTAGACACGTCATCATACCACGGATATGCGAATGGAAAATATAAAAATTGAATTTCACCAACAAATATTTTAGCGAATATAAACCTTTGGTATATTCACTACATCGCGGCCAGATTATTGGCTGAAAAAAAAAGGATTCCCACACGACTTGTATTTATTGGTCATAGAGACCACAGGCTTTCGCTTTCGCGTTTTTTGCTCTTTTTCCGCATTTCCCCAATATTTCCCGATATACATATATCCCTTTGGCATCATTATAATAATTTTTCGAGGGACGGTATAAAATTTTCAGTCTGCATTAATTGATAAAATTTTTATTTTCTATTCCAGGATTGTCACTTTTCTATTCCAAAATAACAATATTCCATATAAAGCATGACCTAAAGTCAACCGATATGTAAACAGTGGTGGACATCTCGACATTCAAAATCGCAGCTTGCAAGCGTGGGAGCGCAGCGCATGGGTAAAAACAGTTTGAGAATCAATTATTTTTTTGAAAGGTTGAATTGTAAGGTATTTCTCCGCGCTTATAGTAATATACTGCGGAATCTTCACCATACATGCAACATATTGCCATGTTCAACATCAATTTGGGATCGAACTATGGCGGTTCCATATCAGAGGCGCTTATCGTTCTAGTGCGTTAGATATGCAAAATAGTCTGGGTACATCGGGATGTACCCAAGACCCCTTGCTTGGGTACATCGCTGTGTACCGAAGGGTAATGGACACTTAATAAAGTGGTAGCCTGGTGGACTGCATAGTAAGAATTGTCGGCTCGAGCCCTATGCACTGCTTTGTTCCAACATAGCGCCCCATCAGGGCTCCCGGCGAGGGAGGCGCTTGATAAATATCCCGACACACCGTCTCGATTACCACCCTGAGACAGGCTCTGGTGGTGTGGAAACACCGGGACAGGCGAGTTCCCCTCTGCATATGCACCGACTATGCTCCCCACTGTTTGTCAAATGGTCCTTGGCAGAGCGTCACACTCTTCGTCGCGGCCTTTGATTCCCTTTTAACAGTACAGAGCTGGTCGCTTGCGTCCTTATCTTAATGCTCCCGGTTGAAAGGCAAGCCCTTGTAGAATCTACTGAGTTCTGACCAGGCAGCCCTAACAGGCAGGCCCCTGAGTCAGAGGGTTCAGGCTGAGATCGTGACTAGGGTACGGGTACAGTAGTTCGTGTGACCGTTCCGGTTTTAGGTTTAGGTTATTAACTTATCACATCTCTTAATTCAGATTAAGTTGTTATCCGAAGTAGTACTCGACTGCGTTACTGATATCTACCTGAATATACCGAACGAGTATATTTCCCTAGGTCGTGGACCCATTCCCCGCTAATATTTTCTCACTGCTATTGCCATGATTGGCTAAGCTTCGCCGCTTGGAGTAGGTGGTTCTTGGACGCGTGTTGCGTCTTCGCTTGGGAACATGAGCTGTGATGTGTGAGTTGACGTTACGGTGGGGCTCGCGGTAAAGAATTTGTTTTGAGTTTGCGATCCACCTTGGGGAGACGCCGGATTTCGCGCATTACGGTACCTTGCTGGACGGCAAAGCTAGCTTGCCATTACTCGACATTTTTACACCGCACCGCCACCTCAACGAGACTGCACTGTGCTTTTCGCGTTTCCCGACCCGCTAGTAACACGTGTCCATCCACCGCGCCACCGATCTCCTATATGTATTTTGAGAATGAGTACTGCTAACACTAGAGCGAGGAGGCGTCTGTTGCTGGACAGCGACATCGACGCCTCCATCAGGCTGCTTCCGGCAGTCAGGGATTCACCGACACCATCGACGCCACCTGTGCCTGCTCCAGCAGCAGCGCACGCAAATGATTCGGACGGGATTTTGCGGGCGAGGCAGTTTTTCGAGGAGAACAACGCAAAGGTGACCGCAATTTACGCGAAGAGGCGACATCGGCAATGGGCCAAGGCGGTTCGTGAACTTTCTTTGGGCGGCAAAGACCAGTACTTTGAGGCCGCCAAGGATTCCGAAAAGCTCTTCAAGATTGTGGTCGTCCTGAAGAACGAGTTCAGTTCAGCTGGGCTGGATTTGTCATCGTTTGAGTTCGACGACCTCGCAAAGGGAGTCATTCCGAAGGTGAACGAGCTCTTGTACGACACGCTCGCATATATCGTGAAGTCCGACTCAGCGGCTGAGCACTTCCTTCTGGGCACTGACTCCGTGTCTGACAGGGATGCCAGGCGCGCATTGCTTGACCTCATCAAAGGGTGTGTCCCTCCTGGGGTGCGCCAAACCCTCCAGGAAGAACATTCTCAGCTTCGCTACGCGGCTCGCGTGGACCCGCAACCGCTCCTGGCGAGGGAGCAGCGGCTGGTACGTGATACAGTAATCACTCACCTTTAAGGAAACTCGACGTTAAGGAAACAGCCAGCGTTTCGGGGGGTACCCAACTCGACGAGAAAAGCTGGCTGGATTTTCCGACTTATGAGATGGCTTGAAATAAGGAAAATGGCCCCTAGCTGCCTAGCTGGAGAGGCATTTCTTAAAATAAGAAAAAATTGCTGGGAAAATTGGCAAAAAATATGTATATTTGATGGTTTTTCATGATTATGTTTCGCACGAAACTTCGATTTACCATTTTGGCCATATCTCACGCCATACTTCTCTATTATCGCACGGCTCTCAGGGTCCATTTTCTCGGAAAATGAACACCTTAAGAGAACGGGCTGGCTAGGGAAGGTGTCCACGTGGATGGTTATGGAATTCGCTGGCTGGCTCACGAGATCGCGGTCCACTATCCATAGCGTTCTCTTATGACGCTGCGCTGGCGGGGGGGGTACCCAACTCGATGAGAAAAGCTGGCTGACCTGGATTCTTCTGTTTTCTTAAAGGTGGGTGATTACTGTAATCGGTCGGAGGATTGGACTCCGACTGAAATGTCACGTAAGTACAAGCTGTTCGAACGACTCGACCCTGAATGTTACGCGGCGGTGCGAGTTCGCTACCCCATGCCCGCGGACCTTCGGCCGGTCCCGTTGTCCACGCTCACAATTTTGGTGACTCGCATTTTCGTGGCGTGGGAACAACAGCAGGCCGAGCTGGGAGTGGCGGTAGGGCCCAGCGTTGCTGGGGCCGCTTACTCCGGCGTGGACGAGAGCGAGGGTGATTGAGGTGCTCGGGTAGCTTACCACGCGTCTCGAGAAGATCGAGGCCGCAATCAAGTTTCAGAAAGCTGGCGGTGCGGCTTCTCTTCCACGGAACAGGCGCGCCGGTAAGGGGCTACTGTAGACGGCTTTCGGGCCGGCTCGAACCCTACCCCCCAGCCTGTTTGTTTTGACAGGGACAACCGGCGTGCCCTACCCCTCTGCCATCGTTGCGGCAGAGAGGGGAAGGGGAAGACGTATCACTGCTATAAGGAATGCCCGTACGGTGGCAAGAGCGCGGCCGGGGGGATGGCCGCATATTGCATCGATGCCCGCTGATGGCGAGGGTGCGGACGAGGCCATACCCACCTACCCTGGCTTTGTGCCAAATCTTCCAGGTGGCAGCTGATGACGGATTGGAGGCGTTTGCCGCAGCCGTTGCGGAGTATGACGCGCCGGCGGTGCTCGCACCAGGCGGTGAGTCCGACGGGATCGACGTCTCCGCTTACGGGTTCGCGGTGCGTCCGACTCTGGCAGCGGCGTGATGTCTGAGCTGGAGAGCCTCTGTGCCAGGGAACAGTAGTACATCTAAGCCGTTCGATTGGTATATTATATTTATATCCAATGGGGCAGCTCAATGGAAATGGGCAGCGAGAGGGACCCCAGAACCATTTACTGCGTACTTTGGAAAGCGAGAGCATAGGACCGAGTATAGCTGGCAGCATATTATTGCCATGCCTTCTGGAGCGCTACGCCGCTGGGAGCGTAAGAGGGGTGGTAGCTGGTTTCTGGAAGACGCCACTCGAGCGAAGGAGCCAGTAGCGCCAATTTCATTACCAATCAGTGATGCGCGCTGGAAGTATGCGACTGAGACTGGCGAATATCGCGGAATTCCATACACTGGGCGTAAGAAGAAATCGACACCTACGAACAGTGACGATTCGGTTGCAGGCGCTGTGGCCTGGAGTAAAGAGAAGCTGCCAGATTCTGATGACGATGATGACACAGGTGCTGTTGACAGTAAGCATGACATTGATACTGCCAGTCCGAAGTGGGAGTATGACACGCCTGGTGAATATGACACTGAGGATGACGTCAGCGAGTTCGATGACTGGGTAGCTGACGATGCTGAGGAACAGGCTGAAGCTCGAAGGTTGAAGAGACAGGGACTGCAGTTGATTATGGATGACAAGGGTGAACTTATCTGGGTGCCAAAGGGCACACGTCTCCTACATCACCCGTTCAGACAGAGGATCAGCCTATCCCCGAGCAGAAGTCTGAGGCCATAATATCTGGTGGTGCTCCAGCCCGAGGTGTGGAGACCAAATCTTAGCTGAAGAGTCAACCTGCCGAGACTGTTAATACCATTACCATGATCGACAGTGATGACGAATCTGAGTTGGCCCCTCGGAGGAAGAGGGTCAGAGGCAACTAGATTAGCTAGAGAGATATTAATGTGTAGATTCTCTGATCAGGATTTGTATAGGTGGTAGATTGTGATTGGCCAGCCGACAGAGGACAGATCCATCAGAGATCTGAAATGCGCGCCCTGAAAGTATAAGACATGAATTGTAGCCCAGTGGAGGCTGTTCTAGCTTCGCCCGTGCGTCATCCTCTCCGTATTCCACAGCCATTCCAGCCCGAACCATTCCAGGTTTCATGGGATCCGGGCTTTCTGTTTCCTGCAGCAGCCGGCCCCCAACCGTGCTGTGCTCGTTGATCCGCGCCACGTGCGGGCTGGTCATGACGCATGCGTTTGTAGGCGCTCTCGCCTGCGTATCAGCACGCATCTTTGCAAACTTCGCATTGCGCATCCAGCGTCGGACTAGCCGTTTCACCGGGAAGTAGAAATAGTACTCCTGCGGGCGGTACACCTCACCCCGCGCCGTACGTGTCACACTGTATCTCTCCTCCTCGCACCACCCGACCGGCACTCCCGCCGCATCCCACGCGATGGGAACCCCGCATTTCTCCTGCGCTGGTTTCTTGGTCTCTGCTGGAAACGTTCTGTGATACTTCGGACACACATGCACTGCGTAGTCCCACACGGTCTCGGCACCAATCAGGCGTAGCATGTGCCAGAGCGACCCCGGTAAATTGGTGTTTGCTCCACCCAGCAGCATCTTCAAGATTTTCATGAACGTGTTGAAGTGCGCGTCTGTCCACTGCTGCCGCCGTTTCATGTCCAGCAAATACCACACAGCTTCCTGCAGCGTCACTCCGTGGGGGCTCGCCTGCCCATGCGTTAGAAGCGGATCCATCTTTTTGGGACTGAGTTCGGCCGACTCTGGCGCGTCCAATGTCTCCACTTTCGCTGGCTCCGGCGCGTCCACCGTCACCGCTTTCCCTGCCTCCGGAGGGTCCACCGTCACCTGTTTCGCCGGCACCGGCGCGTACACCGTCACCTCTGCGTGATGAGCCAGCAGCAAGGCGGCCGCCTCTTCCACCTCGATTTCCATGCCCGCCTTTGCAGCTAGTTCCTGCGAGTGGCCGTCCCCTCCTGGCTTAGTTTCTGTGCATATTCTGCGTGCGCTGCCTGCTCCTGCGCATGCTGCATGACGTACATATTACAATACACACTACATGATGCATCAGAAAGACGCACAGTCGTTTCCACGTCCTGTCCGAGCAGTGCAGTGAGTGTTCCGCCAATGTGCAAGGTGCGGCAGGGCGTACATCGTAAAGAAAGTCCGGGATGGAGAGGAAGTCCGCCTCCGCATCACCACCTTCGTCCGTCTCCTCCACGATGTCTTCTTCCGGGATGTCCGGCAAATCCGCCACCTCCTCCCAGTATGCATTTTCGACTGGGGTGGGGGCATCTGAAGACCCCCCTTCCTCGCAATGGCACATTCCCATATATCCCACGGCCCGTGCGTCCGCCAGGTCGTGGTTCGTGACATTCCCATCTGCGCTGGCTCCTCCCACCAGGGTATACCGCATTCTCTTGTTGGGTATCCTCGTCGGCTGAGAATCGTCATCCGCTGTTTCCGCAAACACTGGGGCCGCCTCCTTCTGGTGGCCGGCGGAGATGGCAATGACCCGGTGCCTTTGATCAAACTGAACTCCCAGAGATTGCATGCGGCCTATGAGCACGTCAATCCTTCCCTTGTAATCCTTTCCGGCGCGCCCTACCTGATCAGGTATGCCCAGCGTGCACAAGTCGTCGGGGGTGAAGATGGAGCGAATGCTTGGGCGCTTGATGTCACGGTAAGCGCGTTGCGCCAACTCCAGTAGGCGGGCGTCGGTCACGTGCCGGTTATCACACGCGGTTGGGAGCTGCGCCGTTTGGCACGTGACGGCTTCCCCCCCGGCTCGCCGTTTCCCCCGCGCGCCGTCCACCGGGCTCGCCCCCCCACCTGCTAGCTCTCTGGGGCCCACATGCGGCGGTGCGTAGGTTATCCGCATCCTCTTGTCGATCATGCACCCGAGAGTTGTCAATCTGTCAGCCAGCTGACGGATCTTTGCGCTCTTCTGCGCCATCGTGCTGCACTCCTCTGTGACCTTGCTTGGGATCCATCCGATGTCCACAGCAAACCGTGACACTTTGGGTGACTTGCCCCCAATATGCAGGCTTTGCAGTTTGCGCAGGATGACGGCGTCCTCCAGTTCAGCCATCACCGCGCATACCTGCCGCAAACTACCCCTTCCGGCGTGTCACCGACCTGCACGCAGCACATCCGTTGAGGGGGAGTGGGGGGGGACACCGACAGCACCTGCATCATGAAGGCAGACACCTCGTTAGATGCATCGTTGCTCCTCGCGTGAGCGCCCGATCGATACGCGGCGGTCGCTCGGTGCATGGCGTGTGCAGCGTGACGCGTGCTTAGTGACCGCGTGTTTCCGTCGGAGAACACAAACTGATTTATTCCAAAGATACAATACAGTTCAAAATTGTCTGTTCTAGCCACATACGGTCTTTCACTTCGCATAGCCTACAATCTGCATTAATCGGAAGCTGGTGTTCGTGGTTGACATCCTAAGCTTTCATGCCAGAGGCTTGCACGGTTGCGCGTTTCCTCTGCGGTACAAGTCGTATGCGCCTGCTTTCAAGCTTCTGGTTCAGGAACACTGGTCAGCCAGCAGCTTGGGGTATCGCCAGCGTTGCAATCCAAGCTACGCGTCACCAGATACACCTGCGTGCACACGGCGCAAGATTCGACATTCATCCTCATGTTGCTCATTGCAGGCATCGGCATGTCACAACCCATGCATGCGAGCTGCCTGCGGGAGGCGTGCCCCACTCACCGGCTGGTCGTGGCTCCGCATTTCCGTCCACTTGTAAACCCGGCGGGACCGTGTCGCGCATGCTGAGCAACTTCGGCAGGTTGGACATGCACATTTCTTCCCCGGTCGATGTCCTCCAAAGCAGTCCCTTCTCGCAGATGTGCACATCCGGGACCCGGCACTCGCCGAATTTCGGGATGATCGCCGAGTTGAATGCGTGCGCGTCGAACTCCGCATGAAAAATGGCGAAGTCGAGGAGCACCGCGGGCAACTTGACTTGCAGGTTGGCGCCATTGTCACTGGCCACCGCCGTGCAGTAGTAATCGTGCACCTCAGACCACTCCTCCACCGTTATGCGATGGACAGTCTTGCCGATTGCTCCACTCCACGTCCCGGAGGCATGCTCCACTGAGTACTCCTCGCCGTACGTGGTCGTCTCCCAGAGCTGTGTCTTCATACGCCCCGACAGTATTTTGACAGCGGACTGCGTGAGCTTCTCCGCTTTGTCAGCAGCCACCAACCACTCTACACCGCCACTGACGGCGCGATGAAACGCGCCCTTCCGCGAAATTGGCAGGAGCTCGGCCATTGTTGCTCCTGACACAGTAACCTGCCGAGCATCAGCCGGGCAGGCCTGCTTCTTGCGCTTGTTGCTGCCGGCAGCCGGCGGTCCCTCGTTACGTTTGGATTTCCGGGGTTCAGCTGCAGTGCTCTTTGGCGCGGCGACTGGCACGAGAGCTCGCAGCTCCGGGTTGCTGTTCACACGCCGCCTGAGTTCATTTGTTAGTGGCGTGTTGAGCGCGTCCAAGGAATTCTTGCTAAGCGCTGCGTAACCCGCAAATGTCGCTGGTTGCTGAAGGGTAAACAAGCTCCCTTTCATCGTCAGACTCACTTTTTTGCCCGTTCCCTTCAGCGCGGTGAGGTGGTCCTTAAGGCGCTCGTCCGTGACGGTTTGCAGCAAGGCCAACGCTGCCTTCGGTGTTGTGTCACCAACGGTGAACAGAGCGCCCTTAGCCTCCATCACACCCCTCATCATAGCGATATTCCTGGCTATGTTACCGGCTCGTTGTTTTTCCAGGGATGGCGGCGACGTTACAATGGTCCTCGGACTCCTCCTGACCTCCTGAGCCTGCTGGGGAGCCACCATCTCCTCATCCTCCTCGGACTGCTCGTCCAGGGAGGACCTGAACGCCGCCTCTGTCATGATAGTGGGTAATGGGCTCACTGCCTCCTCCGGTGTGGGCAATGCCCCCGGGGCCGGTGCTGCGGCCTGATTTATCTTGAGGTGTGTTGGCTGCTCCGGCGCCTGGGCTGGGCGCGACTCCTGGGTGCGGGGCTGGGTGGTATGTGCGCCCTGGGGTCGACGTCCTTGCGCAAGGGGGACCGGAACCATCGTCAAGAACGGGCGCAGGAGGTTCAGCGCGTCACATACTTCGCCGACCCATATCGCGTGGCTCTCGGGAAGTTGCGACTGTGTCATGTGGTTGGTATCATCGCTGAATATACGTGCTGCAGGGTCGTACGTCACCCACGGGCACTCAGACAAGTACTTCACCCAGACTCCGATGTCCGCATGAAAATTGTCCTGCACGTCCGCTGCTACCTGCGGTGGCTGAATCGTACCCGCAGTGCGAACTCCACCCGGGGGTGCATGCGCCGCCACCCCGGCGCCAGCAGGATCCGCCGCTACCTGCGGTGCCTGCATCGTACCCGCAGTGCGAACTCCACCCGGGGGTGCATGCACCGCCACCCCGGCGCCAGCAGGATCCGCCGCTACCTGCGGTGCATGCGTCGCCACCCTGCCGCAAGCAGCAGCTGCCACTGTATGCGGCTGCTGATTCGCAACCGCAGGGTGAAATGCACCCGGGGGACCCCCTGCTACGGCATCAACAGCCTGCTGCCACGGCCCAGGGAATCTCGCACGGAGGACGTTGGATGGCTGGATCGTACCCGCAGTGCGAACTCCACCCGGGGGTGCATGCGCCGCCACCCCGCCGGCAGCAGGATCCGCCGCTACCTGCGGTGGCTGGATCGTACCCGCAGTGCGAACTCCACCCGGGGGTGCATGCGCCGCCACCCCGCCGGCAGCAGGATCCGCCGCTACCTGCGGTGGCTGAATCGTACCCGCAGTGCGAACTCCACCCGGGGGTGCATGCACCGCCACCCCTGCGCCAGCAGGATCCGCCGCTACCTGCGGTGCATGCGTCGCCACCCTGCCGCAAGCAGCAGCTGCCACTGTATGCGGCTGCTGATTCGCAACCGCAGGGTGAAATGCACCCGGGGGACCCCCTGCTACGGCATCAACAGCCTGCTGCCACGGCCCAGGGAATCTCGCACGGAGGACGTTGGATTCCTCGGGCGTGGTCACCCTGAGTCCCGTACACTGCGGATTGCCGGCGATGAACCTGTCGAACTGCAGCATGGCCGTGATGTTCGCCGTTACCTTTGGCGCACATGCGGTGCATAGTTCTGCCTCGCCGAGGACATCCTGCCGGCAGGTCGCAGGGGACACACACTGCGTTTGAAATTTCTTGTTGTTGTTGCGCATCTTCTGCTTGATCCACTGGCCGCATTTGCCCTTGGCCACCGTGTGCTCCTGGCTCAGAGGAGGCAGCAGCTGGAAAGCCGCGCACTTGTTAAACACGTTCTCAAGGAGAATGTCGAAGTTCCCCTGAAGCCACCCTTCCCCGCCGGGTGAAGCGTGCATGCCCGACTTAAGGCATATACCGGCGTGTATCTTCGGCGCCAGGTCGTTGAACTGTTCCAGGAGCCCCACCGGAGCTGGCCGTTTAGCCGCCGTCATGGGTATCACAGTCGGCCAGACGGGGTCGCTTCGTCTTCGTGCCTGTCCCCCCTGCACATGCGCATGACAAACGTTACGCAAGCGTATGTGATACAAGCAAGCATGCCCTCTTGGTACCTGCAACTGTCAACTGGGTAGGCGGTGAAGCAGGCAGGAAATACACGCACCCTCGCCCATCCCTGCCCACCCACCACTCGCAGCGCCGCTGCTCACCCTGTGGCCGCTGATTCGCATCCGCAGATGAAGCAGCCTATAACACGGCGCCGGGGAGAGCGCCGCACGCGCCACGCGCCTGATTCGGCGCGGAGCGGAGCAGCCTCCAGCAAGCAGGAAATACACCACAGGATTCGTACTCCCAGCTTCCACGGACTTCGCGCACAAATGGATACTGCGTGCGGTCTCCTGAGCAACCGGTACTATAGCGTGCGGCCTACCCCTTAGCGTGCATTCTTATCGCAGTGTATCTATGGGGCTGTTTGCAATCTGCATTAAAATAAGTTTGAATGTTACTGCTAGGGGGCTGCGCCACGCCCTTTCCCCTGATGCGCCTACTAACACGCTATTCATTATCCGGCAGGATGCGCATGTAATGCCCCGCGCACAAGGGATGCTCCAACAGCTTCCACAGCCGTAGAGGTTCGCGGCTAGTCAACACCACACCCTCGTGGGGGCAGATGAACTCCATGGCGAAGGGCGCGTTGTTCGGGAATTCCTCTGGAGTTGGAGCCGAGGCAAGCGGCCAATTCAGGTCAACCAACGGCCAGCTGATGTACATCTGTATGACGCGGCCCGTCATGTTGGCGATGATGTGCCAGAACTGGGGTTCGTCATACCGCTGTTTCTGCGCTAGGATATTGGACAGGGAGACATAATGCATATCTCCATTTGCATTTTGCTGGCCCAGGGTTTCCGCCATGTCAAAGTTGTAATACTCCGGATGCATCTCGTAGAACGCTTGTATGGCTTGCCGACAGTTTTGAACACGCACTTTACCACCCTGCGCTAGTACCTTAGCACCCTCCGCTTGTGGCAGGTGCCAGCCAACGCAGTGGAGCCAACAGTTGCCGTCGCCTGCCACGTCTACGGCTTGTAGCCCCGCAGTCCGCAGGTACGCCTGCACATCCGCCATAATCACTAAACGGTCTGTAGGAGCTGCCTGCACCTTCACCAGCTGCCTCCGGTGTGCTGGCTGACACGCGCCTGGCTCAGTAACGGATCCGAAGCTGCAGTCCAAGGCGCTGTCGATGATATGTCCTCTGTCGTCCCTGGTGAGCAGATGATGGTTGTCGGCGTCGTAGAACCGTCCTCGCTGAACACCAGTCGGGGCAACCGCCCTTGCCTCAGCCATTCTCACCACACCTGGGCTGGTAGGTGTCACCGCGTTGCGGTCGGCCTGGGTGACCATGGGTTCCGCAGCGGCCGAGTCCGCAGTAGCCGTTGGCGTCTGGTGAGAGGGCCCCACCCGCGGCTGCGCCTCTGCGGTACCAGTGGGGCTGGTAGCTGTCGCTGCGTCATCTGCGCCAGAGCGATCCCACCACCCACGTACCCCTCATTTCAAGCGCAATACACCTAGGGTGTCTGAACTGCACAGCGTCAGCAGACTGAGCGAGGGTGCACCCACCTGGGCTGGCAGGTGTCGCTGCGTTGGGGTCGGCCTGGGTGTCCATGGGTTCCGCAGCGGCCGAGTCCGCAGTAGCCGTTGGCGTCTGGGGAGAGGGCCCCACCCGCGGCTGCGCCTCTGCGGTACCAGTGGGGCTGGTAGCTGTCGCTGCGTCATCTGCGCCAGAGCGATCCCACCACCCACGTACCCCTCATTTCAAGCGCAATACACCTAGGGTGTCTGAACTGCACAGCGTCAGCAGACTGAGCGAGGGTGCACACACCTGGGCTGGCAGGTGTCGCTGCGTTGGGGTCGGCCTGGGTGTCCATGGGTTCCGCAGCGGCCGAGTCCGCAGTAGCCGTTGGTGTCTGGGGAGAGGGCCCCACCCGCGGCTGCGCCTCTGCGGTACCAGTGGGGCTGGTAGCTGTCGCTGCGTCATCTGCGCCAGTGCGATCGGGATCCATGCAGGGAGTACACACGGGCTGCGCCAATCGCGACCCCTCAGCATTTTGGCAAGCGGCCGTCGGTCGCGCTTCCCAGCGTCCATCCCACACCGCGGGTCGTGGTTCGTCACCCCCATCCTGCTGTGAGCAGTCACAGCGGACCAGCAAACTGCGTTTGGGACCCCCCTTTTTTGCATCTTCCCGCCCACTGAAGTTCGGGAACTCGCCGTTGAAGTTGTGCGTGAGCTTCACAGCCACGCCCAGCGCAAACTCCATGGTCAACCTGCCTCGGTCGGCAAGTACGGCTGCCAGCTGGTTATTCACCTTCACCGCACCACCAGATGAATGGAATAAGCGCCCCACGTTCCTGGTGGGGATCGCACGATCCATAACCGTTGCTAGGTTTGAGGCCCTGCACGCCTTCAGGATTCCAAAGACCAGACTGCGCAGTCCGGGGCAATGCACACCCATCCGCTGGTAGAGAAGACAGGTGTCCGTCCGCTGTGTGTCTGCGGACCCATCGAATGTCAGCGGTCCCACGCGTGCAGGGACACGCGGAGGATCTACTCTCTGACCATCTCTCCACGTGATGCGGGCAAGCTCTTCCTTCTCTGCCTCCGGCCTCGCATCCCACGCTTCCTTCCCAACGAAGGCTTCCAGCACTTCCCAGGCTAGGACGAGGTCGGACATCTTGAGAGTGGCGTGCAGCCGCGCCTCCGGTCGTGGCAGCTTTGACCAGCCTTCCATGTTTTCGAAGTTGGGACATGGGCTGGAGAGGTGCAAAGGGTGCACCACTCGGGGCGCCCCAACCGCATGCTGGTTGCGCCAGTCGTAGCATGGGCCACACATCACCAGACCGGGTTGCTGGAGGCTAGTTCCCTGCAACGGGTCACACTCAAAATCCGCCTTCATGCACAGATCGCAGCTCCATACTTCAGGCAGGCTCCCGTAGCTCCCTCCAAACCGTATTGCGTCGCCGCAAGCAAGGCATTGCATGTGCCATGGCATCCCATACTGGGACAACGTCCCCAGCGGCTCGGCGCGGATAGCGTCGTGCGTGGCGGGGACTCCAGCCTCCGTGCTGATGGCGCCGTAGAGAATTGCGGACATCGTGGCCGCGGTGCGCAGGCCGCGACCCCCACCAGGCACCTCCCCAACCGGGCAAAGCCCCCGATGCACAGTCCTGTCCCCCGGCCAAACAATGACGCTGCCCGGCGGGCCAGCAAAACGGACGCGCCTTAACGGCGTGGCTGACGGAAAGCCGGACGCTGCGTGATCGAGTGTGAAGTGGCACGCGCCGTCCTCGCACCGCTGCCAATGCCTTCCATCTACCGAATCAGGCAGGAGTTCCGTGTAGCTCTGCTCGTCAAGGAACATCCCGGAGGAAAACTGGGTAGGGAAAACTGCCTCCTCGCCGCTCCGGAGCAAGAGGTCAGTGTGCCACATCTGCACCCAGCTCCCCAGGTTGCGCAGGAGGACAGCTGGGGATAGCAAGAACTGGCCAACCCCTGACACCTGGACCGCCTTCTGCATGCTGACGTGATGATGCTCAAGCACCTTCCCCCAGATCCCCGGATATTCCGATTTCGCGCGCTCCCAGTCCACCTTCACGGAATACCTCGCCCCTGGTCGGAGACACCGCTCGTCCCGCTCGACCCGCGGGTCCCACTCACGCGTGCTGAACAGGGAAGAGGGCGTCAGAAAATTCGCAACCGCACGGTCTGTAGCTTTTGTGAAAAGCGATGAACAGCGGGGACAATCCTTCACGCACACGATCGTTTCCAAGATCCGCGCGCACTCCGCCTTACAGTCTTCAATCTTCTGGTGGCATACACGTATGCGCAGCTCACACGCATCGTGCAGTGCCGTGGGGTCATCGTGAACCATCGTGAAGCGATGGAGTTGCAAAAAGACTGTACCCCTTCCCAGGCAGTTCTGACGTTCTCCTCACGGTTCCCCAGCGCGACAGCTTCACACCGTTTAGTCGTCATCGCTGAATCAGCCGGTGATGGGGATTCCAATTCTTCCATAGCCGCCGTCCAGCAATCCAGCAATTTCACCAGCTCATCAAGCGTGCACCCGTGTCTTTCGCAACTGTTCTGCACCATACGAAGGGTGGCCATACAGCATGCGGCCCAGACAAGCAGGCACGCCTTCTCCAGGTCAACCAATACGCAGTCCCCGTTGGACCCGCAGGACATGGGAGGGGGCACCACGTGCATGCCTAGCCCCTCCAGATCTTTGGGTAGCCCCGACTGCACGTGAAGAACCCTACATGGCGTATCCGCATGTGGATGGCACGCCATTGATACCTGGCCAACATACTGCGCCCCGCACCGACCCACCCGGGATACCCCACCCCATCCCACCCACGATTTTAAGCGCCGCTGCTCACTCTTTGGCCGCTGATTCGCAACCGCAGATGAAGCAGCATAAGGCACGGCGCCGGGGAGAGCGCCACACGCGCCACGCGCCTGATTCGGCGCGGAGCGGAGCAGCCTCCCCGATACAATCGGTCCCCACCCCGTGCATGCACACAGCACCGTCGGGTACATGCATAATCAGATCTTGCGACATTGCATCATAATGACTTTTGAGGTCCACCAGGGCAGGCCGTCCAGGGCGGTCTCATACACACACGCACACGCACGCACGCACGCACGCACGCGTTTTACACACAAAGATGATTTATGCTCAATATTGTTACATCTCATTACATTTCGTTAAGTGCGCAAACAGGCCGAGCATGTTAATTGGTGTCTTCTTCGCTAGTTTCACTAACATACTCCTCATCATCGTCGGACGGATCCGTGTGTGTCGGACACTCCGCCTCCGATTCCACAATTTGTGCATACTCCTGCCACTCCAGCCAATGCTCCCTTCGCGGGTGGTACAGCCGCACGACCACGTAACCGTTTGGGGGCCGCTCTCCAAATTCTCCATCATACGTCCCTTCAGGAACATCATGTTCCGTGGGCGCCGCGGTCCATACGTGGTCTGGGTTGAATCCGACAATTTTCGCTTCGATAATCCAGGGCGCCGGTACGAACCGGCTTTCATGAAGCGTCACCGACCATCCAATACGCACAGGCAGCGAGCCCCCGTTCTCCGTGTTGACCCATGTATGCTGCCACGCATACCACAAACTACACGTTCAACGATAGGGATCACAACCCCCATCGCGCGCAGCCTCCCCGCACCCTTGGTCCCTGGGTCCTATGGTCCTTGCGGGCACGCTTTGCACCTATCTACCGTACGCGCACCCTCCGCCATCCCTCCCCACCCACCACTCGCAGCGCCGCTGCTCACCCTTTGGCCGCTGATTCGCAACCGCAGATGAAGCAGCATAAGGCACGGCGCCGGGGAGAGCGCCGCACGCGCCACGCGCCTGTTTCGGCGCGGAGCGGAGCAGCCTCCCCGCACCCTTTGTCTCTGGGTCCTATGGTCCTTGCGTGCACACTATGCACCTATCTACCGTACGCGCACCCTCGCGCATCCCTCCCCAGCGACGATCGCAACCACAGGTTGACACTTTGAAGGACACCAAAAACATCCACATGATCACTTTCAAAGAACAAATAACAAGTTGTAAGTTAACAACAAAAGGCCAGCGGAGACTCAGTAGCATTTACATAATGTACTATTCACATAATGTACACACATGTTGAAAAGAGGTTCACTCAAACCACTTCTGCCTACAGCATGGGCACGTCACCCACCTCGAGGAGGCAAGGGTTTCTACAAGCAAAGAAAAACACCAAATATGCATGTATTTCTCTTTACACTCGCATCCTAGGCCACCGCAGTCCACTACATCCTCCGGATCCACTTCCTCTAAACACACTATGCAGAACGCCTCGTCGGATCTGGGGAAAAAGATTCTCTGGACGTCCTCCCACGTGTATTCCTCCTCCATTGCATCTCCCTGTGCAAGCCCGTGACCTAGGGTCAATTTGCCATAACGTCACGCAGTTCCTCCTAAACAGCCTCCTATAACCAGCCGCCGTGCCACCATGCACACCGGCCTCCCCCGCGCCCATGGTTCTTGTTTATTCTTATTATTTATTTGTATATTTCTACACAATACGCACACACAATACGCACGCATACATCTGTTATAAACGTATGTCTTCATCAATTACGGTTGGTGAGGTATGTTTTTGCCTAGTTGTCCACTACTTGGATTTCACTATGCGGCAGCCACGGTCTTTCTCTACCGAAAAGTGTAGGACACCAGCTAGCACCTCATGCTGCCACAGCTCCTCCTCGTCCCCGTCCCAAGGGTATCGAACTTTAAACAGCAGCCGGGGCTGCCCTTCTGCAGGCACGGTGCCCCGATGCACTTCTGGGAACCCGTGGTCAATGGCACCGGGAGGGATGAACTGCCGCTCAGAAACATAAAAATTGATACCCCTATCCGGCGGCGAGGTGACGATCGGTACGTATCCCGTGACCCAAGGACCTTCGTATTCTTCTACTTCGCCGCCCACCTCGTTGACCCACTTGGCGGACAACACTTGCGCACCATACCATGTCCGTCCATAAGCTGACGGATATGGATACAGCCGTCGCGCTACATAAGACCCTACATATGGCCAGCCGTCGCTGGTCGCCTGGTCATATGCCCGTCCGACGGCAGCCTTCCACAAAGCCTGTCCCA
>LGRX02034519.1:0-42698 GCA_001247695.2 Cymbomonas tetramitiformis | reverse complement strand
GGAATACGCTGCACAGCCTCCTTCGCGTGGCGGGCTCTAATAGTTCTATCGGGATGCAATCCCCATTTAGCAATCATATTGCTTAACTGCAGAAAAACAAAGTACCTTGAGTTAGTCCGACCGACATTCCCTGTCCACTCTGTCTTCACATTGTGAATTTTCCGCCTTGAACTGTTAAGAAGGGAAAGTTTTGCAGGCAGGACGATCAGTAGGGCTTGGCGGGTCGACTTGGAAGGTACCTGACGCCAAGGAGGGATGCTCATGCTCTGTGCCTGAAACGACTCTGACATCCGCTCGCACATGAATTCCGTGATTTGGGTGAGTTGAGCTCGCGTGCCAACAAATTCCATTGGAAGTTCTTTCAATAAGCGTTCGTATTGCGTGGTTGGTCGAACTATCTTAAACTGCTCGCGTAGCTGCGGCTCCACGATGTACGTATGAGTGATCTGCGAGCGGCCGCCTGTAAAGCGGACGATATGTAAGGATGGCCGGGCAGGGCAGCAACAGTTGCGAAGGTATAAATGCCAGTCATATTACTCGGTAAGAAGTCGAGAGTATCACCTGTTTCAACCTCTAGAAAAGAATGCTTATAGCTCATTACACCGCCGCTAGCACCACGACCACCTTCAAAGGAGGACACAGTCCCCTTGAATCCAGAATCTAGCAGAGCAGCGTGCATGAGACTGAGTCGTTCCTCAAGATTCTCGAGATCTCGAGCGGCATTTTGCACCACCTGCAGCACCTGCACAATCGACCGACGACTGCTACAACTCAGCGTGGTAAAGGGAGCCGAAAATATTTACGCAAGGCGCAGTTTGCGATTCCGAAGGGAAATATCACGGCAATATCATAGCCCGGGCATCAACACAAATTCCAAATGGAAACCGAACTTGAGAAACGTAGTCAGAATTGGTCGAGCGTGAGAGTACAGTTCGACTCGTGTGTACGTAGACCGTACGTCTTCCAGGTACGCTCGATTCTCGGATCCGGTGCCGTCAACCGATATCAAGTGAGAAGCACAGAGATAATCGAACACTGCGAAGTACTCTCTTACAAAACAGACTTTTGAAAAACAACGCTTGATGAGAGGAGTATCGGTGAGAGCGAACCTGCTTTTGAACAGGGTCATCACAATATAGGAAGGCGTTCAGAAGGCGTTTTTGGATCACTAAACTATTCGGACCCTCATTCACTATCTTGGCGTTTAGACTGGCAGACGAAGATTCGCCAAATAGCAGACCGAAGTCCAAGGAAGTCGAAATGGTCTGTTCGGCTGCACAACAGCTACTTGACGCGGCAGTTTGCGTTGTTCTATGGTTCAAATCACAGGGCAGGAAATCCAAAGCTAGGGGAGCTGTTCCTGGAAATTCCATATGAGGAGCTTGATTCTGGAAAATTTGACTTGATTGTGAATAAATGCTCACTTCATAACACACGGACGACAAACTTACGTACTGTGTTGCGTCTCATCATCGACTGTGATTCTGATAGAAGCATCCCAAAGACTCTGTCTGATATAAGCGATGACGATACGCCTCCGTTGTCTTATATTTGGTGGACTCACTGTGTCAGCAGGCGACACGCGACAGCGACAGCAAAAGGCCAACAGCTGACATCATCCATCATCGTCACATGAAGATGATGATGATCGATGATGAACACACGTCCTTTCGACAGATGCAGACGAGCACGGATGAGACTTGCGTCCCACACGACAGTCGCAGTCGGTCTGTTCAGAAATACAAATAGGATTCATCGACGTCCCGCGTAATAAAATCTACTAAAATAAATAATTTTCCGAACTATTCGAATGACTATGACTTCTGATGTCCCAGGCGCAGACGGTCACGTTGTCAAGATTTTTCGTTTCAGGATCTCAATTTCCCCCGATACTGTACTGCTGGGTACTGTATTGTATCCTCGATGCGATATTTTCATACCATGAACTATGATATGTGAGTCATCGAGCCCATCGATATTTAATACGATCGTTTATATGCTTATCGTCGTGCGAATTTATATACCGATATGTGATAAGATCACACGAATCTTATTCGCATCTGGATCGTCCTATGAACTCGACACAGGTGAATAAACACCATCGAGGCCTCGAGACTTCGAAAGATATTCGATCTTGACTTCGTGAGTGAATATAAACGTATATAAACTAGTCAGAGGCAAAATCTCTAAATCCGATTGAGATCCCACATCTTATACGCTGACGTGTTCTTAAACAACAAGTTACGAGGGAGGTGTAAATTAATCTACCCACGTCAGAGGTATCTATATCTTCCAGTATCAGTATGCAGCATATGACTAAATCTCCCATGAAGCGTCACAAATGTTCTGTGACGCGTGACACACGACAGTATCATGTGACACATTCGACCGATTCGCATTAGGCCGGGTGAAGTGCATCCCTGCGTCCATGTCACCCCCGATTTCAAAGAATCGAGCATCTTTGGTCGCCCCCCCCCAAAGTGGTCAGGAATTAATTCCTTAAGTATGGGGAAATCCTTAAGTATGGGGAATTATGTGAAATCCTCCAATCCTCCAAATGTCGATATGTATGGGTATGTATGTCCAGATGGCGTGTTGTGGTCTTGTGGACAGCTGAACAACGCACTCCACACTCAGGCCTTGGTTGCCGCAAGCCATCAACTGCACCACCTGCTTGAAAACAACCCGAGATCAACATATTGGCTGTATATATTTGGAAGACACTTTTGGACCAGCGTTTTTTGTAATAATGTGAAATATCTCATGTACAAAGCCATGCGATTGGCCCGACCTGGCTTTCAAGTTTCAAGCGTAAGAATGTTTATCTATATTTGCGTGACCGTCATTTTAGGTTTGCGCACTCTGCTCAGCAAGAAATGGGTAAAAGTGGACTCCGAAACAGAGACTTTCGAGGAGTTCTCAAAAAGGTTTTGTGACGCAAGAAACTCGGTGACGCCGATCGTGCTCTCCTTCGAAGATGCTTGAGCCCCAAGGTGTGTAGTGTTACCATATTGTGTATTACTCACGCATGCTTGGCAGCTAACTGTACATTGCACGCAATATATACTCAAAGGTTATGAAAAAATAAAACATTTGCAAGTTTCATGTGTTTCCCATACTTCGGGGAAACCCGACCACTTGTCCATACTTAAGGATTACTCTTGGAATACCCTAGTCCAAAGATATCGAGATAATTACGTAGACTCAGTGTAGATAAACTCTCATAAGAAATAATAAACCCTAAGCTAGATATACCCGGAACAGTCTCGGACCTATGACAGAAAAGGCTAATATATATTATATATTAGGCGGCGGAAGCACCCCAAGGGGAGTATGACACCTGCAATTCAACTGCCGGACTAGATGAGATAATAAAATAGCTTTGGGGTTTTTATTATCACGGAACGACAGGGGAGCAAGCTGACGTGGCACCTCGGGTCAAGGGTGATCGGAGAGAGTGTGGCTTGCCCCCACCTTATGGGGGAGAGCTGGAGCGATCACACCGCTTGCTTTGTGACTCTTCCTATAGTAGTGTGTATGACTGTCACCCGAACCCGAACCCTAACTGTTTATGCCCGTTATATCGGGTTAACTTATCAGCTTTAATACATTCTGAGAAAACCTTCACTGAGGGAATATATCCCGAGTCCTAGGGGTATATATCCAACAGGTTTGGCCCCACGCACTCTTTGCGAGAAAGACAGATCCGCTGTCCGGCTAAGCTCGCTGAGCATCAAACTGATCATCACATAAACAGTGTCTGGCCGAGGCTTTATGCTCTCGGAAACCCAGACAGTGAAGCAAGACTGTACTACTGTATTGTACTACTGTACAATACAGTGCTAGGATGTCACGGACACGATACGGAAGCAGGGTCAGGCTAGGGGCTAGTCAGAGCCCATAATAACTAAGCCTAAACCCGAAGTCCAGCACACCACCCGTGGGTGTGACTGCCTAGCAAAGCAGGTACAGGATAATACAGCCACGAGATAACAAACAAACACCTAACATTCACTTCGGTGGAAACCGATCACTTCTAGCTGGGCGCCGGGGTCTTGACCCGGTCTCCCACTACTGGGCTAAAGCTAATCAAGCTGCCAGGACAATCGAAGCAAACTCAGCCACTTTGAGGCTGGTCAGCATGGCTGAGTTCAGCGGTCGGGATGTAAGCACAGTGGAATCCCGAAGTGAATTGTAAGCTGTCTGTTCCAAATTGAGCACCACCAGACCCAAGTGGGTAAGGTGGATCGACAGCAGAAAGTAAAGCAACCGAAGAACTGAAACAAGTAGAACCCCACGGCGGTTGGAGCATTGAAGAAGGAGATAAAAGAACTCCATCATCTGGCGGCCAATCACGGATGCCTGCAGCACCAAGTGGTGGAATCGAAGCAAAGAGATCTCCAGTAGACCGACGGGCGGTGGCTCCGGGCTCAACCAGGCCCCTGTCACCACCGCCCACGGCAACCAGAGATGCCGTAGCGCTAGTCAGCAGAGAACAACAAAGCACGGAAGCCATCAACGCACACCGGAGAAAGCTCGGCGGAGTCCGGGGACGGTACATCGGAGCCAGACTGCCACCGGCCGCTGGCGATGCTCCCCCGTCAGAGTCATGCTCAAGAGTGCCGAAGGAGCCAAAAGCCACTCGCTGCCCGCCGTCAGAGTCATTTTCAGAGCCTTGGTCATCGTCAGAGCCTTCAGAGCCAATGTCAGAAGTCTCAATCCTCATGCCAGCAAACAGCGGAGCCGGTGCAGAGTCGCCGAGCTGGAGTGACGGGACAGAGCCAGGCAAGCCGAGAGAGCCAGGGACAACCACTGGCGGGTCATGAGCCGCAGGCACACCACCAGCCACGAGTGCAGAGGGATGCCGAACCGCAGGCGGTGGCGGAATCGAGCCCCGTGCATCCGAGTGGAATGTGGCCAGACCAAACCGAGCCATGCCGTCATCGTCAGCCGCCGCATCCTGAGCGGAAGCCGCCGCATCCTGAAAGTGCCGCAGAGATGTGGGCTCAGCCGTCACAAAAGAACATGCTGACAGCTCGCACACCTCCGGGCGACCCTCCATCATGCAGAGCGACTCGAAGGCATGCTCATCCCCAGCGTCATAGAAACGCTGGAAACGAACAGCCAAGCAGTCAGTCTCATAGTTCTCAACTGCACCACAGTAGTGGGCAGACTGAGGACCGCCGTTGGGGCATTCAGCATGCCAGTGCTTCAAACCACTTTGTGCACACTCCGCATTTCTGCAATGAGGCACGAAGGCACCGCTCTTCTTGTCAAACGAGACAGGAGGAGCGGTGCCAAGTGGCTTAACACCATCACGATGATGCTTAGCAGCAGAGCGGGTAAGGTGCTTGCCCGCAGGCGGTGCCCCTTCCCGCTTCTGCCGCTTTAGGTCACGAATGTCCTGCTGCATGCGCTCCAGCTGCTTCTGCAGACTGGACAACGCCGCAGCCAGGTCAGACGCGCCATCGCCGAATGACAGAGCAGAGACACGGGTGTCAGAGACTTTCAGGCCGTGGCGGAACTGCTCCCGCACACGAGCCTGAATAGTCAAGAGAGACACGCCCTGCCGCTGGTCAGCTCGAGCCAAGGAATTAGCCAAGTCACGGTACAACGCCGAATCGCCGAGAGCCTTTAGAAACTGCCGCTTCACCGCGTCCTCTGGCAAGTTGTGGGAACGCTGAACGTCCCGCAACAGGCCATTGAACTCACGGATGTCACGGTCAGGATCCTCGCTGCTGGGGATGCGAACCGCCAGCAGCGACTCAAAAGAGTCAAAGGGCTCTGAGCGTTCCTGGAGCATGCGCACCACCTCAAGGGCAGCACGCTTGCCATCTCCAGGAACGTCAGACCCAGAGGCCTCAAGCCAGTCACGAGCAGGCGAGCCAGGGCGAGCCAGAAACGTCAGAGCCGAAAGCAGCAACTCGTTGCCCTCATGCCTAGCCGCAACAGTCATGTCAGTCAGGTCAAAGAGGGGAGCAAGTGCCTGCGACTGGAGAAGAAATTGTGCTCGAAGCTCATGCATGATCTGTGAAAAAATGTCGACCGCGTCGGACTCTGTACCAGCGAAGCGGTCTGATTTGTCTCCGAGAATTTTCGTGGCAACGATTTTCGCAACCTTTCTGTCAAAATTGTCGCGAGCAAGCTGTTGACATTTGTCGAGAGTCTCCCTCGCAGCTGCGGTGGTCGGAACTGGCAGCTGCGGGGTGTGTGGCGTCGCAGTGTGCTGCGCACCCACATCATCAAAAATCGTCTCTAATCTACGGACGCGTGACCGCGTCATTCTATTTGCTGTGGTAACCATGATAGAGAGACGGCGGAAGGTTGAGCTAAGCAAGGGTGGTGGTACAAAATTGTCACGGCGGCCAGATAACCCGTAGAAGACTCAGCACAACAGATCGAGATTCACAGGTCGTGAGCGGAAAATGAGAGCGGCCAAAATGTACAACGCGTGGAGCGACCTCGCCAGGGCCAGTGGCGCACGATGCAAATAAACCCTCGCTGCGACGATACTGCCGTATAAAAAAAAACAATCCGTCAACTGCCGATCTCCTGCGCAGCGAAGGCGAGCACAACGTGTGCCGCCATCACCGCCATGCTAAAAGGCCATACCGCGAGAACAACACACCACCGCCCAAGTGGGCGCTCAACCCCTCCTACGTCCTACTTAGCCGAACATGGCAACAGCAAGGCGCTGCGCCATCATCAGAACCACCGGAAAGCCGGTGAGGGCCATAACCTGCGAGAAAGACAGATCCGCTGTCCGGCTAAGCTCGCTGAGCATCAAACTGATCATCACATAAACAGTGTCTGGCCGAGGCTTTATGCTCTCGGAAACCCAGACAGTAAAGCAAGACTGTACTACTGTACTGCTGTACTACTGTACTGCTGTACTACTGTACAGTACAGTGCTAGGATGTCACGGACACGATACGGAAGCAGGGTCAGGCTAGGGGCTAGTCAGAGCCCATAATAACTAAGCCTAAACCCGAAGTCCAGCACTCTTTATTTAGACACTGCGAATTTTGGCCATGTCTGGCTAAACAGCGACGCTTGAGATGGAGTGAGGGGCTCCACTAGAGGCGCGGCGGAGCGGTATGGCCTAGCTGATGCCTGGTTGAGTGGATCTACGGGAGGCTTGTGCACGAGGCGGACTCATTTTCCTCGCTTCGCGTCGGTTGACGTTGGAAATTTTGGTCGGATCCGACACCACTTTCCTTGGCCGCGTCACTCTGCATCCACGTGCACGTGGGGAGATTTTTTACGCCACGGCTTTCCCTTGTTTTCCTCGACAACCACATTACGACTTTTGGCCGCCGCTCCTTCCGCACCTCGTCCCATTTTCCCTCACTTCGTCTCTACAGTCTCTTTTACCATGGTTGCGACTAGATTGACCTCAAGTATGGCGTCTCGCCGACGCTCTTTGGCTACGATTTTCGACTCCGCGGCTGCCCGTAATTCCGTCACGCCGGCTACGCCGGCAACTACTGGTGTTCCGGCTGCGAACTCCGCTCAAGCTGTTTTCTTGGCGGGTGTTCGCACTCTCACCCGTGAGCGCTTCGACGAGAGCGTGGCGAAGCATGTGATCCGGAAATGTTTCCGTGAGAAGCATGATCGATTCACGGGAACGGAGTCCAACGCGCAGGTGCTTCTCTCCAAGCTGGTACCTGCTCTCCAGGAGGCTTTCGAGGCGCAGGATGCTTTGTTTGCGCCGATGTTCGACTTGGAGGACTCCGCGTTGGCCGTACGTCCCGAGGCCAACAAACTTCTTTTTTCAACGCTCGAGCTCATCGTATGCGTCCCGCCTCTCCAGCGGGTGACTGGCTCGAGGCCTCTGCGACGTTGCACCCGCTGGACGGCAAGCGAGCCCTTCTGGAGCTCGCACGGCGTCTGCTGGACTCCGGTGCACCCTTCCAGGGGACATCGGACCTCCTTGGCGTCCGCTTGAAGGCCCACACCGACCCGTCCGAGTCCATCACGGACTTCAACGCGGCCTTGCGGTCCGCCAAGAGGCGCAACACCCTCGACGATGACGAGGTGAAGGAATTGTTCCTCGCGGCGCTGGATCCTGGATTCTACGCGCCGGTGGTGTCGAGGCTCTTCACGGACCAGCAGCGGGCGGCCGTGGACCTCCTCACCATTCAGCAATGGGTCCTCGAGTGCTACGCCCGACACGTTGCAGCCGGTACGCACACTGCCTCGTTCACCCTGTCCGCGGCAGCCGTGGCCACTGACGGCGACGCCTCGCAGCTGTCCGACTTCACGGCCATCATCCTCGACGTGAAGCGGCAGCTGAAGGTCCTCACGGACAAGGTCAACGGGCGGGGTTTTACCCCGCGAGCGGACAAGAACAAGATCGGCAACGGGGGAGGCGGCTCCGGTGTTCGTTTTGCAGCAGGTGACCTCCCGACGGGGGGGAACTGGCCGCAGTCGCAGGTGAGGAAGCGCGTTGCTTTCCACAAAGGGAGCGGTGACTTCATCCCGTTCTGCCAAAACTCGACGTGCAAGAAAGACGAGTCGCGGCACTGGCACCGTGACTGCCCGAACGGCGGCAAGCATGGAGCTGGGGGAAGCTTCCACAGCTTCTCCCTCGGTGACATCGAGAACGACTTGCTGGTGGAGCAGTTTCAGACGGCCATGGACGAGCACGACGGCGAGCGGTTCGGTGCGCTTTGCCTTCTGGCAGGGGGCAAGCCGGAGATGCTCGACGGCGTTTCGGCGTATTCCTTCGGGGTCGAGCCGGAGCGGGAAAACGGTGCGTTGCAGGAATTCCTGCCCTACTGTCAGCCTGCCACCCACATGGGCGGCTTCACGGTCGGTGGTGTCGAGAGCGGGATCTCGGCTGCCGCTTGCACGCATGTCCGGGAGGACCCACCGCCGGCTCCACCGCCGGCGGCAATCGAGCATGTTTACCCGGGCGAGTCGGAGGCGTCCGACACCGGTGACATGATGCCGGTGGACCCCATGCACGCGCACGAGCCCGACCTCTGCTTTGCGGACAAGATCGCGCGGATGGGGGGACTCTCGATCACGGCTGCGGGCAAGGACTTCGCGATGCGGTACATGCACGCCGAGTCAGAGACCGACTCTTGCGACGGCGACGTAGACGACTCTGCAGCTGGGTGTGACTCTATTGCCGGTGAGGATGCGGTCCCGCGCCCTACAGCATCTCGTCCGGGATGCGGTGCACCGCCTTGGGGGTTTGCCCGCTCTTCGGCGATTGCGGTAATGCTTTGTGCGTTCTTTTGTGTATGCGCCACCGCGGCGCCACTCACAGCTGCCGCCCCTGGCGAGGCATGTGCACCGGACCACACCGGCCTGGAGGTCGGTGGTGCTGCTGAGACAACCAACAACGAGCCTGCATTCACTTTTGCGGCGCCGGCTGCTATTCCGCCGCATCGGCAGACGCGGTATCGGGAGCTGCGACAGGGGTTCCACACTCTCCGCAATGTCCCGCGGCCGCCATGGCTGTATAATCCCGACCCTGATTATGTTCCACAGTCACCACCTTACCCGCCACCGCCGTACTCGTCCGATGACGAGGAGCAGAGCTCTGGAGACCATGCGGCTGTGCACGACGATCGACAAAATTCAGATTCCTTTTCTGGCTCCACGAATGATTCAAACACGGCATCGACAACTTCAAATCACGGCACCATGGCTTTGCTGCAGACCAAGGATGGGAATCGATTAGTCGAGGAATTATGATTAATCGATTTAATAGTGTATACCCCTATCGAATCGATTTGCGATTATGACAAATTAGGCATCGAATAGGTTTGCGATTATGACAAATTAGGAATCGAATAGGTTTCTACTCAGGACTAATTACAAATCAAATAGGTTTGGCGCTGTGACAAAGTATAATCGAATCGGTTCCCACCCTGGACTAATTACTAATCAAATCGGTTGTGTGAAATTGGGTACAGGAATCAAATCGGTCACGGTGGGTAATATACACCAATCGAATCGGTTTTCAAGATTTCACCTTAGAATCGCATATACACGATTAATCGGTTTGCCGTCATGAACGTCACCGAAAATCGATTTGGTCACCACGTTCGACCACCCGATTGGTGGCATGGTCTGATATTGCGGCTTGATATTTTGGTCGAATTGAGATCCTTCTCGTTGGAGTGCCAGCGAGAAGCGAAAATTTGAATTTTCAAAACCTTGGCTGTCACGGGCTCACCACCACCAAGCTATCACCACCATATAAAACAACAGGACAGCCATTATCGGTCCAACTACTCATCAGAACTCTCTCATCATGGGTAAGTGTGCATCCAAGAAAAGCAAGCCTTCGACCAATAACAGCAGGCTAGCCCCCATTGGGAAGGGACCGAATAAACGTACGCCCAATCACGAGTTCGATCATCGTGATAACGCTGACAACATTTACGATGTCGAGTGTATTTTAGCCGAGCGATTGTCCAAATCAGGCGATCGTACAGTGGAGGAATGGCTCATTCGCTGGAAAGGTTACGATCAGGCTCACGACACGTGGGAGCCGATCGAGAACCTGGCCGGTCTGGAGGACGATATCGCTAAGTTTAGAAATGATAAGTCACAACTTGAGCCCCTTAAGCTTGGCAAGCGCAGACGCAAGTCGCCAGTCAATGCAAACACCCCTGTTGTTGTCGCTGCTACCAGTAGCGCTGGTGTTGGTGCGACTGTAGAGCCTTCCCCTTCCACTGCAGAAGATGATGTTACTGAAGATGATGGTGAAACCGAAGAGATCCTTCGACCTGCCATGCGAGGTCGGCGTGTTGCGAAGGTGCGACTGGCCGTGAGTCTGCATTCATATCGTGCCACCGCTGACATATCGACCCATGCCTGCTAATGAACCTCCCTCGTTGTATTCGTTGTTTGCTGACCGCATTTGTTTTCGGCTGTGGCAGGTATGGTCGCTGTTCAACGAGATTATCTGTCCCACCACTGGCATGCCTGTTGGACTCCGATGTGACATTGAGAAGTGCAACGCACGATTGGCATCCTCCACGAACACCACCAACGCCCGCCAGCATCTTTCATATGTTCACAAGCCACATCTTGCAGAACTGGAAGCCGCGGAGTTCGAAGCCGAGCTGAATGAAGACCCGTCCGAGGATGCGACTGCCCGCGTTCAATCTGTTATCACCAACAACGCTGCTGTCTGGCCGGCTGAGAAACGTGATACGCTGACTCGAAAAGTTGTTAATTGGTTGTGCAAACGCGCACAACACGCTATTCGATGAAAACGACATTATGGAATGTCATTTTTCAATTTAATTATAGATATCTAAATAATTCCAAGGCGTACGAAAATAACGTATTTTCCGACGAGACGTGAGACGCACGTATAAACGCGGGTGCCGGTGAGGCTAATAGATACGTACGTATGAGTGCTTATAATAAATTCACAAGCACATGCAAGCATTCAATGTGGTAAACACGATACAAAATATGATGCGGTGACTAATTTCATTTTGTACATGTGTTTTATTAATGTTCAGGACTAGTCGTTAGCACTGCGACCACAATCTACGCGGTATCTGCTCGGATACGTACGTATGAGTGCTTATAATAAATTCACAAGCACATGCAAGCATTCAATGTGGTAAACACGATACAAAATATGATGCGGTGACTAATCTCATTTTGTACATGTGTTTTATTAATGTTCAGGACTAGCTGTTAGCACTGCGACCACAATCTACGCGGTATCTGCGTTCATTCCAGGTTCAAGACAGGCATTTGGCACGGCGTGCACTATTTACTCGGCTGGTGCGTCTCCGGCAGGTGCGGGGGGATCGTTGTCTCCTGGTGCGCCTTCTCCTGCCTCTCCTTCTCCCTCTTCTCCTTCTTCAGGAGGTGCACCAGTACCGAGTGCCTCGGGTTGCCCAGAATCCGTGCCGGTTTCAGCGGGTGCACCTTCAGCGGGTTCTTCACCGTCGCCATCAATCAAGTCGTTGATGCCCGCAGCGCAATCGGCGATTTCTTTCGCCTTTTTGAGGTTTTCCTCCTCTATGCGTGCATCCTCTTTGAGCTTCGCCGTTTCCTCGAGTGACATGCATTCCGTATCGCCGTCAGGCTCGTCGGTAATGTTCCCAAGCCGCTGACTGGCTGCTAGCACCATGTCTTGGTCGGAGTCGAACGCGACAGCGTTCAAGCCGCACCGGAGAGCTGCCATTGTGGCCGTCGCGACCCCATACCCTGCATCCAAGATCCAGTTGGGTGACGAATCGTTGTGTAACCGGGCGAAAGGTGCGGGTCCCATCATGTGGCAGTTGACGAGGTCCATTAGCAGGTGCTGGGGCTTCTGGTGAGCGCATACCACTTTCCCATCGTCTCGGAAGGGTTGCTTGACGACAGAATACCCCTCCAACAAATTCGCCCTCGAGCTCGCCTCCGCTTCCTTCGTCGAGAAGTCGAAGTCGCACATCCATGGTTTGCGAGTGGATTTTTCCCCGGACTCCTGGTCCGCCATTTGGAACCCGATGACAGCCGCTTCGAGGACATTGTACCGGATGGCTTTGTTGGCACCCACATCCTGGTTCTCCTAGCACCTATCTTCAGTGGGAATGGTTCCCGCCTCAGCAGACTGCTCTCCAGGTGTTTGACGTGGAGTCTCTCCAGTTGAAGCTCAGCACTGACGAGATCGGCTCCACGTACCGCGACTTTCAGCTGGATCTGACTGACTGGCAGCTCATACGGCAATCGGTACTTCCTCCCCTCTTTTTATTGTTGAGGAATTTACTTGGTTGGTGCACTATGTTCATATATGGTATATTGCATCAGGATTAAAAAGTAAGGGGAAGTTAATAAACCACCGTTCAGTTCCGTTGATCGGTTCGGTGCCGACTTCCCCGCGCCTTACGACCACGGGCTTGTACCCCGTGGCACCGGAGGTCTATCCGATCACAGCAATATTCATATATGAACATAACTGTGCCACCCTTATATGTGGTTGAGACTTAGCACTTACTTGTTTGACTAGCTGTGTATATTCGTTTGCAGCTTCCAGTGTTGCAGCCGGTATTCGAGTACACCCGCATCATTCAGGGCACCCGATATGTCACCATGTCTTTGGTGCTGCCAATGACCGCCTGGCTCATCGAGTTTGAGTTGGACCCCTCTGTGGACTTGACATTGGCGGACGGAACTGTGCTGAAGCACTCTGCGTTGTTATCTGCTGTGCGCACGGGGCGGGAAGCAATGCACGACGAGTTCGTGCAACGGTGGTGCCAGGATCTCTCGTTGTCCATCTTGGAGGATTACATTGTCTCCAAGTTGCTGGATCCCCGCTGGAAGAACTGGTGGCTACTGCCCCGCAGTCCTTGTGGGAGGACCAAATCGACGATTTGGTCCTACCACGAGGACCATTGTTCCGATAATTTAATTGGCCATCTCCCGTGATTTGTGGTGTCTAACCAATGAAAGGTGGTATATATAGGTCCTATATTAATTTATTTTAACGCTGGTTTGGCCTATATCCATCCCATATATCCATGACGAACGCATTTCAAACCTCTACACTCAAATTTTTCAAAACGGATTTTTTGGAACATTCAAAATGTGGCAAATTAGTGACTCATCTTCAATAATTTTTTACCAATCATATATCAACACTACACCTGCGCGGATACCATCAAATTGAACCTATACATATGTCCCAATCATATTTGGGCGGTAGGCCCGGTTGGAATGCATATATTGGCTCGTTGGCTCGTTGGCTCGTTGGCTTCCCCTCTAATATATTGACTCGTTGGTTTCCCCCCTAAAAACAGTGGTCACGCGAGCTGACCAGCCAGCCATCATAATTGCTTGCTAGAGGGCATATATCGCAAGGTTGGTGTGTGCGGCACATTAAATCTTCAAGTATATATGTATTGCGAATTTCTGAAAGTCTAACATCATCCAAATATCTTATTTTTCGACTGGCGTGTACATTTTAGAATGGATGAATGCCAATTTCTAAAGTCCGAAATTCACTAAACTCGGAATTTGCATTGTGTTGAACATGCGCCATGCTGAAATAGAGCGGAAATGATGATGAGGGTGCGAAGTAACCGATTCAGTTATCTTATTTGGTCATAAACTCAAGATGTATAACCATGAGCATCACCGTGAGCCCCCCATGTGACTCATAATACTCAAAATAGCGGCGGTCCTTGCGGTAGGACCACCATTCTCTTCAAGCTTTTGGTGAAATTACACCCCTAAAGCGTGTCGTTCAACCACACACCTAAAGTCTCATGGGGGCCGCCGCTATAAGAAATAAAATTCATTTAACTCATAAATATCATGTGCAAATGTTGCCTGTGCCTTAAATAGTCGATTTAGTGATCGAAACCGCAATTGCCCATTGGTCCTTGTGGTAGGACCATGAATTTGGGTAGTAGCCACTGGGACTTTGACGGGTGCAATATCTTTGACAACGGCACAATGACTCGCGAGCGGGCCCTGAGCTTCATCCGTACTGCGTGGACTGACGTTAAGCCATCTGTGGCTGCTGAATCTGCCCGTGTGCACCCGCGCGTCTCTGAAAAGCGAAGGACTGGCGAGTCCTCCTTCATGAGGAGGAAGCAGCAAACTGTCGCTAGCACACCTGCTGTGACCAAAGATCAGCTAGACTTGTATTTAGCTTTGCCCCAAGAAGCTAATGAGGAGGGCTTTGATGTTATGCTGTGGTGGAACGGTAAGAAAAAGGAACTGCCTGATATGTATCGCATGGCACGGCAGTTTTTGGGATGTCCAGCCACAACTGGTGGGGTTGAGAGAACCTTTAGTGCTGCTGGTAGGATGCATGATGACCTTCGCAAAAACAGTGAGGAGGATACTTTGGAGCATATGTTTAGAGTTAGGATCAGTGACTGTGCTTAACTGTCAGACATATTGATTTGATAGCTGTATTATCTTGGTGGATCATTTGGTCACCCTAGCTTGACATGCCTTATCACCCTACTGTGTGAATTAACCATCTTGCTATGCTTGTGATAGCCACTGTAGCATGCTCTGATTTGACTGATAATTAGTGAAAAACGGTGTTATCAAATAGGTTTGTAGTGTGGGAAAACACCAATCAAATAGGTTTTGATATTTTACAAACACTAATCAAATAGGTTTCAGTTGTCAGATAATTAGGAATCAAATAGGTTTGAAAAAATCAGCAACACTAATCAAATAGGTTTTTACAGTGAACTAACACCCAACACAATAGGTTTTGAAATTAAACAAATAACAATCAAATAGGCATCTGATCAGTGATAATCAGTATCAAATCGGTTATGATATTGCACTAATTAGTTACAAAGAGGTTTGGATTTTCAAACTAATGCCCATCCTTGCTGCAGACTGGCACAGCAGTGCCACCGCCAACTAGTGGCTAGCAAGTTAATCATGCCGCTCCTGCACGGTGCAATTGACAGTAGCTGTATGTGCAGAGGGGTCCGATCAAGGGCCGGATTTCAGATTTGCAACTCTTGACTGGGAACAGCCCTGCCAGAAAGGACAGGCCTTCCCTTAGAACTCAGTTTCCACCGCTCTAGATGGTGTTTGTTCACAGGTTTCACCTTCGGCTAGCCAGTCACCACACTAGGTGGTGTGCTGGAACAGTCACACCGCTTGCTTTGTGACTCTTCCTATAGTAGTGTGTATGACTGTCACCCGAACCTGAACCCTAACTGTTTATGCCCGTTATATCGGGTTAACTTATCAGCTTTAATACATTCTGAGAAAACCTTCACTGAGTGAATATATCCCGAGTCCTAGGGGTATATCCAACAGGGGCTGAAAGTCTCATCTCACATCACACCACCTCGCCCCGAAGGCGTGAGGTGCCATAACAAGGCAGGCAAGCCTGCATCCCAAACCTAAACCCTAGGCAAAAATAGGCAGCAGTTACAGGCCCAATGGGCCTTCTTGCAGTCCGAAACTACTGCACTACGTAGCTAGAGCTGTTCACCGCAAGTGGGTGTCTAATTCAGTGTTGCACACCACCAGACCGTGATGCGTCTGGTGGCGGGTCGATTGCGTCATTGGCGAGAGGCCGTGACCCCGTGAAAGGTGGCAACCAGATGGGCTAGGGGCATATGCCCATGCATGTGCCGTGGGGATCACTACTCCCACGGGGTAGGCTGCCAAAATTACTAAGCAAGCAGGCTTAACTGGTTGACTGGCGGCGGCGTCCTCGATGATGCTAAGGTCCAACACCAGTCAAAATGGGATACGGCATCCCACCCCTGTGCGAGGCGACTCCAGAAAGTAGCCTAGCACCACCAGAGAAAATGCCACGGCGCAGGGAGGGCAAGATGGCCGAGGTCGCAAAATGCGAGGAGTGGTGAGAACGGCCAAGTCAAAGTTCTCGCTGTCGATGTCGTTGGAAACGCCGGTGTTGATGTTCGTGCTTGGTGCATAAGCACCACCAAGCACCACCAGACCATAGCCAGTGGTAAATTGTCGTTGTTGAAGTAGTTCAAGCGCCGTTTGAACTGCGGCCATGCGCGCACTCTGACGCGCCGAAGCCATGACCCGTGAGCTGCAGAAATCTGTAACCCAAGGAGTTTGGGTATGGGTGGAAAACGTAAAATTCCGTGAAATTAACCAAACCAGCCGATGAAAACGTCAATCCCGGGTAGAATTTGACGAGGAAAACGGTGGCGAGGTCAAAATAGTCGTGCGAAAAGCGGATCTCCCTGCAGCGAAGGCGCTGCTGGCCAGAGTCCAAAGCGAAGTTGCCAAAGTTGATGAGCTTGTAGGTACGCGCAATATAACAGAAAGACGAAAACTAAGGTCGTGCTAAGACGAAAGGTACGTGCGGATTACGTGCTGAGTACGTGCGGTTACGTGCGGGTTACGTGCGGGTTACGTGCTGTTACGTGCGGGTTACGTGCGTGATCAAAGTAGCCGAGAAAAGGATGCCACACCAAAGATGGCGGACCGATAACCTGACAGAAAAGGCTAATATATATTATATATTAGACTGGCGGAAGCACTAGCAGGGAGTGACACCGCAATTCACTGCAGACTAAGATGAGATAATAAAATAGCTTTGGGGTTTTATTATCACGGAACGGCAACAGGAGCAAGCTGACGTGGCACCTCGGGTCAAGGGGTGATCAGAGAGAGTGTGACTGCCCCCCACCTTATGGGGGGGCTGAAAGTCTCATCTCACATCAACCTAGCTACCTGTGACACCTTGGTGTGTCATAGGCTCATAGCACGAACAATCATCAGTCACCAGTCCAGTGTTGGCTACCTAGGAATCTGTCATAGGGGCCTGCACCGGGACTCCCGGTCAGGGCTGCCTATACAGATTTCAGCACACCACCCCAGCACTGTGGGTGGTGACGGACAGGCAAGTCAGAATGCAAGATTGCTAGTTAGGGCAGGAGCTAGGTTGACAAGGCCTAACTGCTAATCCAACTGTGCTATTCTGATACACAAATTGGAACCTCTAGCTAGCACAAGAGCAGAAATATACGGGCAATAAGGTCCCGCTAAACCACTGAAAACCTCTGTGCCAGCAAGTCAGATCGAAGATTGCAAAGGTGTCAAAGTAAAACCATAAACCAGAGACATTGTTGAAGTCACCGGAGTTCCGCACACCACCATGTTGGTGTGCATCCAGAGTGAACAAGAAGTCAATCGACAGCACTAAAGTAGTCAGCGGTGGTCTCAATTAAGTCCGACCCGAAGGGAGGGTTCCCGAAAGGACCTCTCTCATGTAGAGCCACACCGTAAAAGAAGGCCATGTCGAAACTCAAATCTGCTTGAGCATGGTCCTGAAAAAGGTCAGGGGGCTCAGGCGGCTCAAGCGGTGGCATATTGTCAGCCACAAAGAAACCCTGAGCCGGGATCACCGATTCAACAAATTCATTCGTGGAGAAAATTGACGGAGTCCTCCAATCGAGATCACCACCAGGCGAAGGCACTCCCGCAGCCGACTGAGCGTCGGGCACGGCAGCCACCCCCATGATCGAGATGCAAAGAACGAGGGAAAGGAGGAAAGGAATTCCCAACGGCCCAACCGTGGCAGGAAAGCCCCAGGGCAGCTTCCCACAACCGTAGGTCCTCTGGTTGTCCACGGGTGGTCCGGACACATGATTGCCCGACGGAGGCGAACCCCGCGGCTTCAGCCTGAAGCTGCCGTCGGCAAAGTCCTCGTAGTCGTCGGTGTCGTAGCCGGTGAGGTCAACCGGCGCGATGGCGGCGTGGTTGACAGTTTGAACGAACCCAGGGAACTCACCGCCCGTCGTGGCAGAGAGTCACCCGCGCCGATTGAAGCGGCACGGGCTTCACCTCCTCCACCTGCGAGACAGGTATAGCAGGGGTCGGCACGGCGGATGCCGATGCCGCCGCACCACCTGCCGGAACCTGCCCCTCCGGCGTGATCCCCGCTGCCGCGGGGCCACACACCAGAGCCGATGCATGCGGTTCGAGAACCCCCCGTGGTGGGAAGGATGCGTGAGTGTAGTGCACCTTGCAGTTCGCCGCGGCATGGACCTCCGCGGCGAGATTGTCCAGCCGCTGATGAATGTCGTCACCTGCAGGCTCGTCGGCAGGCTGCTGCGGCTCTACCGTGAAGCCGTAGGCGGACACATCGATCCCGCCCACCGCGCCCGCACAAAGCACCGCGGGCGGCCCGTACGTGGCGGCCGCACGAGCGAAGGCCTCCGCACCATCATCCGCTGCCTGCTGGAACAGCGCACACATGGCAAGCGCATGCACCCCGTCCGCGTCCTCCTCGTCGATAGGAACACAGAATGCCGCGGCGGAGGCGGGCGGGTGTTGGCGCCCGCCCAACGGGCAGTCGCAGTAGAAGTGGTAACTCTCACCTTTGCCCGCCTTCTTGCACCTGCCGCAGAACGGCTTCGCCCGTTGGTCGTCGCGGTCGAATCCCACGGGTGGCGCCTTGTGCTGACCCAAACGGAAGCCCTTCGGCTGCTGTGTACGCTGCTGCTGCTGCTGCTGTCGTTGCTGCACACGCTGCTGCCGCACCACCGGAGCGCCCTCCCCGTGCTGCCGCTGCACCATTTCCTTCAGCTCCGTGATCTTCGCGAGGAGGGCGTCGCACTCGCTGCTGGAGAGGTGCGCGGAGATGCCGCCCGCGCTAGAAGCCGCCTTCCTCGCGTCCGTCTGAGCCCAAGCCTGGTAGATCTCGACCACCATGGAGCGGAGCGAGGCCAAGGGGACATGAGCCAAGTCAGTAGCCATGGGGTAGCGGCACCTTAACCGCATCGTAGAACGCCGGGTCCAGCCTGGTGTACATGCTCAGCTTACGCGTGGCCTCCGTAGGCGTCCAGTCGGAGGCCTTGTTATCCCGCACCAAACGTTGTTCCCTAGCCAAGATCGGCTGCGGGTCAACGTTTGCGGGATAACGCAAGGCCGCATGCTCCTCCTGCTGCGACTCCCGCAGTGCCACCGGCACGCAGCCCTTGATGATGTCGATCAAGGCTCGCCGGCCATCTCGGTCAGACGAAGCATCCGTACCGGCGAGCCAGACATACGCGTTGCTGTGCTTCTCCACCACGAGAGCCAGCACGCCGTAGAGTAGCCCACGTTCACCCGGCTCACAACCATCGCAAGGGGGTCGTCGAGGTCAAAGGACTTGAGCTCCAGTCCAGCCGACTCAAACTCCGTACGCAGCTGCGCCACCGGGTCGGACAGAAGGCCAGCGTCGTCAGTACCGCGAAAATGGTGCTTCTTGTCACCAAGAACGTCCTCACGGATGCTCTTGGCCCAGGCACGATGCAGACGTGTCTTGTAGATGTCGTCAGTCAGCCAGGGCATATATCTTACCGTGGCGGGCCGGCCCGGGGCCGTAGCGTGTCACGCCGGGCCGAAAGCGGGCCGGGATTTGATGAGGCTGCGGGCCGTAGACGAACGGTGAAATATTCAAAAATTTACGTAAAATTTTCGATTTTCGTGATATTCCCATACTTAAAATTCGAAAAATTCGCCTGCGGCGGGCAATTTCTGAGACTGGCCGGGCTGGCCGAAACCGGGCCTGAAACTTTTGCAACTGCGGGCCGCAAAATAATTTGGAAGATATCTGCTCTGCAGTCAGCTTGCCCTGCTCCTGCAAGTAACGCCTGGTAGCCACGTCGGCGTCCTCGTCCGAAGCAGGGTTGGGGGTCGGAACAGTCGGTGTCCGCACCGTCGGGCCGTTCCGAACCCCGTCGATAAGCCTCAGTGAGGCGTCAATGTCGCTGTCCCTCGTGAGGGACTTCTTCGCTCTGGTGGTAACACCCATCTCTCGAAAAGCCTGAGGGAAGGTGGTGTGCATGAGCGTGTTCGGGTGTGGTTGCGGAAAAAATTGGGATGAACTGCTGTGGAGCGAGCGAAGAGAACATGCAAGCGAGGGGCACTCGGAGACGTCGTCGAAGTCGAAGGTGTCGCGAACACCAACCCAAAACTCAGTAACCAGCGGGATCAAGGCCAGCATACAACTGAGGATGAGCATTGCGTCAACTAGTCCAGAACGAGGCGCCGTCCCCATAGCCGCTGCCTCAAGTCGCCCGCCGACTCAGCTCAAACCATGATTCCTAGATGCACCCAAACGCGCCCTCGCGCACCACCTCTCCAAGCGGCCGTTTAGCCAATCATGGCCAAATTAGCAAGTGGAATAAAAGCGTGGATGGGGCCACGACCTACTGGAATACCCTAGTCCAAAGATATCAGATAGTCTGTGAACTCAGTGTAGATAAACTCTCATAAGAAATAAACCCTAAGCTAGATATACCCGGAACGGTCTCGGAGTCGGAACGGTCTCGGACCTAGCTACCTGTGACACCTTGGTGTGTCACAGCACGAACAGTCATCAGTCACCAGTCCAGTGTTGGCTACCTAGGAATCTGTCATAGGGGCCTGCACCGGGACTCCCGGTCAGAGCTGCCTATACAGATTTCAGCATTACCGATCAGTGATTCCCCTCCCCCTACGTCGCCTTCCACCTCTAAGTCGGAAAATAATATTTTAGCATGTCTTTAAATATAGAAAACAATGCTTTGGAAGGGGAAACACTTTTTAAGCAGAAGCAAAAAACAATTTACCTATCGGTAGGAGGTGGCCTTTTTGCCAGCTTTATTGGCGGGTCCGCTCTGGGGCGATGTGGCCTTGCGCTTTTTGGTCTTCGAAGCCAAAGGGTTTTTCATGCCCTTCAGGTCAAACCTTATGTAAGCGTCCATGACTTTAACGCAGAGGTCCCACGTCTGCGGCCGGAAATTGGCAACGGTCCAGTGCATGAAGTATCCGTTGATTTGCGTGCTGCCGAACACAGAATGCTTGGACATCGCTGTTTGTTGCTTCACATGCGTCTCCGTCGACTGGTTCAAGTGAGACATTACGGGGTACCAACTTTTGACCCGATCGAGGTGAGCGTCGATGTCGTCGTCCAGCACCGTCGTAGTCTGCTCTTCCTCTCCCTGCTCCCCCGCCGCCTCCTCGATGTACTGGAATCCCTTGGGATATTTCTCGGGATCCGGGAGTGAAAATCCATGAGCTGATTCGAATCTCGGCATTTTTTCCCACCAGCCCTCCGGCCTTGTACTGCCCAGGTCCAGGAGTGCCACCCTCGTTCTCGCCGGCGTCCTCGGGGGCGCTGGCTTCGAACTCGGAGATCAACGCTTCTCGGTAGATGGTGTACAAGACCCCATGCTTTTCGAAAAGGGTCGAACGGAGCCCTTGCATAAATTCGGTGTTGCTTCGCCCTTTCTGCATCTGATCGATCGTGTTCTGCATCTCGCCTAAGAACCGAATCGTGTCAGGCGTAAGACCGATGTAGATCTTGCTCTCGAAGTACTGGAAGGCTATCTCCAACGGGTCCTCCTCGTTACACTCGTCGGTGGCTTGATAACAGTGCTGGTGCCCAAAAACCTTGCACCTGTATTCTCCCTTCAGTGCCGCTTTCAGGGGGAATTCGGCACGGGATTTGACACCGTCCACCGCCACGAGACCCGCATTGAAAGGGGCCCACGGGTTCCTTTTCCTGCCGGACTTGATCTCGTTCACCCAACCCCTCTCTTGATCCCGGCAGCCCTCGTACCATACCCACACACCCACCTCTATACCATGCCCACAAACACCCCCCATACCATACGGTGCGCTTGGCAACCATACAAACCGCCGACCATCCGGTACCGCATACGATCACATGGAGCCTCACGTTCAGGCACGTGTCACTCAGGGGAGCAGTCCCCACATCGCAGCCATCCCCAATCTACGACGCACTACCCAAGCGACCGCTAATCCGCTATACACACCACAACCCAAACGGTACCTATGTGACGCCACGGGTCCGGGGGCGCGTAGAGAGTGCTAACAGCCCTCTTAACACGCAACTCCCGACCCATCGGCTTGATGCCACCACCCGCCGCGGGTCCGGGGGCGCGTAGAGAGTGCTAACAGCCCTCTTAACACGCAACTCCTGACCCACCGGCATCTACAAAGTAGGTCCACCCACCCCCCCCACCTCGGCGCGTGACCGGAGAGCTATCTCCACATCGCAGCCGTCCCCTCGACAATCGCAGTGCACAGCAAACCTTACACCCCTAAGGTTCGGGCGCGTGTCCAGGGAGCTGTCCCCACATCGCAGCCGTCCCCAACCTACGACGCACTACCCAAGCGGCGCTAGCACACACCACAACCCAAACGGTACCTATGTGACGCCACGACGGGTCCGGGGGGGCGTAGAGAGTCTGTGCTAACAGCCCTCTTAACACGCAACTCCCGACCCATCGGCGTGATGCCACCACCCGCCGCGGGTCCGGGGGCGCGTAGAGAGTCGGTGCTAACCGCCCTCTTAACACGCAACTCCCGACCCACCGGCTTCCACAACAACCCACAAAATACCATACAAGATACCATACCCAAGCCCTCTCTTCGGCACCATACCCCAACACCCCTCATACCATACCCCCCCTCCATACCATACCCACACACCCCCATACCATACGGTGCGCTTGGCAACCATACACACCGCCGACCATCCGGTACCGCATACGATTACATGAAGCCCTTGGTTCAGGCACGTGTCACTCAGGGGAGCAGTCCCCACATCACAGCCATCCCCAATCTACGACGCACTACCCAAGCGACCGCTATACACACCACAACCCAAACGGTACCTATGTGACGCCACGACGGGTCCGGGGGCGCGTAGAGAGTGCTGACAGCCCTCTTAACACGCAACTCCCGACCCATCGGCTTGATGCCACCACCCGCCGCGGGTCCGGGGGCGCGTAGAGAGTCTGTGCTAACCGCCCTCTTAACACGCAACACCCGACCCACCGGCTTCAACAACCCTCGTACCATACAAGATGCCATACCACGCCCCCTCCCCCCGGCACCATACCCCAACACCCCTCATACCATACCCACACACCCCCCTCCATACCATACCCACACAGGTCACCCCCCATACCATACGGTGCGCTTGGCAACCATACACACCGCCGACCATCCGGTACCGCATACGATCACATGGAGCCCCCGGTTCAGGCACGTGTCACTCAAGGGAGCAGTCCCCACATCGCAGCCATCCCCAATCTACGACGCACTACCCAAGCGACCGCTATACACACCACAACCCAAACGGTACCTATGTGACGCCACGGGTCCGGGGGCGCGTAGAGAGTGCTAACAGCCCTCTTGACACGCAACTCTCGACCCATCGGCTTGATGCCACCACCCGCCGCGGGTCCGGGGGCGTGTAGAGAGTGCTAACAGCCCTCTGAACACGCAACTCCCGCCCCACGGGCATCTACAAAGTAGGTCCACCCACCCCCCCCACCTCGGCGCGTGACCGGAGAGCTATCTCCACATCGCAGCCGTCCCCTCGACAATCGCAGTGCACAGCAAACCTCACACCAGAGAACATAGCCTTATTTTTCCCAACGGCCCGCATTCGCTATTTTCATAGGCCAGCCATCGGCCAAGCCGGCCTACGGCCGGCAATTCATCGGCCGGCCTCCGGCCGAAGTGGCCAAGCTTTCACCTCGCTTCCTCATGGTCGCTTGCGACCGTCAACTATCGGCCAACCTTTTTTTTTGCATCACTATTATTTGCGTGTCGTCGCACTGGGTTTGGGGATTGCTCACATGCCGCACTCTCGGGTGCCGTCGCCTGCCGTATAAGTGTGCTCCTAGAGGTTTTGATGTATGCGCAATCGATCTAAGAAGGTGGCTAGACCAAATTCGAATGATGTCGCCACCAAAACGACCAAAAACTATTTCCCAGAAAGTACAGACAGCCGCCCAATTTTGGGGATTGTTCACATGCCGCACTATCCGGTGCAGTTCGATAGCTTGAAATGACGGCATTGAACTCGTCTACACGTGACACAAAATTACGGGACGATTGGATAAGTGACGCGCATGTTATGGTCCGATCAGTAAACCCTATCATTATGGCGACATGTGTCGCACGTTTCCCTGAATTCCCTGTATTACCATTACCAGGTATTACTTTTGGTAAAATCTGTGCCAGCTATATTGGCAGGGTTAGTGTTAGAGGAAGTAATCATAAAACACGTGAGGGATATGTTCCCAAAGTTGAATAATTATGCAACGAACAAATGAAAACGATAAGTAAACTAATTCAAAACATAAAACATGAAAATTGTAAAATTTTGAAACTAAATCAAATTGAAATCATCATAAATCTAAGGACACCATTCAAGTGCTTTTTTTCTTGGGCTCCTTCTTCAAAATCACCCACTTTCCCTTCACGCCATATTCTTCAAGGCTAAGAGAGTGGAAATACAATAGCCCATCGTCACTGTAATACAGAGCCTTCAACCCTTTTTCTGGTCCTGTTTGGCTAATGTATCTAAATTTTCCGATGTATCATTTGTCCACAAAGCGATGAGCTATTTTGGCAGCCTTCTTCAAAACTTTATGGGAGATGGTTTTAGGAGCGGCTGTTTGCACCAGCCACCCCTCTGGAGGCTGAAAATTTTCCTTCCACCATTCAAGAATTGACTCCTCTGCATCTTCACTGAAAGCGACATCATCTACTTCCGCTCCCAAATAATCACTGTTACTATTCTGCTCTGCGCATGGAGCCGTTTCCTGCTGGTCTATCGCACCACATAAAATATCAATAGGTGCAGATGTCTTCTTGGCCAGCACTTTTCCTCGATATATTGTTTTTTTCCGAGACTGCGAGTGGGAGCACGCAGGTTTCCGCGCTTTCAGTGCAGTCCACTTCTTGTAAGCTCGCAATACCACAGAGTGCACAGCTTTCTTATCTTTTAACCGGACCGTTGATAGAGCACAGCATTAACGCTGATAAGGTACAAGCCCCCGTACGATTGCGGAGTGCTGTTTTGATTATCCCCAAAATATCTTTGAAAAGCCACGCTCGCAACATGCAGTGTTAAGCGGGAGAATACTTCTGAGAGTGAGCAAAAACATCATATCAGGATAGTCGTCTGGTTTCTTCAGGAAAGGTGTCCAAAAAGCTGTAAAGTCTGTTTCCCATATTTTTTTCTCCAGCATAACTAGTTTCAAAGTGTCCCACTCTTGTTGGACTGCCTCCTTATCCACCAGTGGGCCTGTGCCTTGAACATTTTCATGAGTCTCGGTAAAGTAATCAATAAGCGTCTGCAAGTTATCTTCGCCATACGTGCCGACAGCCTCAATATCGCGTGGAAACTTTGAAGGGCTGAAAATATCCAGAGCGCGCATCAACTCTTGAGACGGGAAGCGCTCCCCAAGCTCTGCATAAAGTTTGATATGTATAAAGAGCTCATCAAGACTTTCGGTGTTTTGAACGACTGTGATAGGCCCCGCCGGGTGCGGAAACTCAAAAGTCTCGGAGTCGGTATCACTTGCGGCTGCAGCACGCAAAAATACTTTCAAGGTTATTCCGCCCGGTTTTGATGGTTGTATGTAGAGGGCATCTAGTCCCAGTCTCGTAGCTCCGATTAAATCTGTCGCGGTCTCATAGTCTATGCTATCTTTTTGAAAACACTTGCTGAGTAGATTCAACTTGCTTAAAACATCACGAAAAAAACACAGCGTGCCAAGAAAAGCCACGGAAGTCACTTGTTTGTGCAATAAGGTAGCGATCTCGTTCCCTTCTGCTGCTTGCTTCCTGAACTCCTATTCTAAGGCTGCCAAGGTGCTATATACAGAATCCACGGATAAGCCCTTAGATAGCCACCTTGTCTCACAATCCTTGACTATTTTCCCGGTGGTGTCAAAGCCTAGCTCCTTCTGAATCTTGAGGAACCGGTCAGTGCGTTTAGCAGAACGAGAAAAGTAGGTTGATATGGCATGCAAAGTGCTATCGAAGTTTGCAAAATACGGAATGTCCGAGCCAGCATCACTGCAACACAGGGATAACTTGTGTGCGAGACAGTGAAATGCAAGTAGGCAAGGCATGTCTTTTTTGAGACGAACCGCGACACCAGTTTCACTACCAGTCATAAAACGACGATATCGCAAAAATGAGACACGCGGGTGTCTCATTATATTCTCATTTTTTAAAAAGTTATGATAACGAGGTTTTTTTTATATGACTAGATAGCATTTGGAGAGTAGATAATGACACGTTATTTCAAAATTTGAAATTTTAGGGTATAGCCCGAAATTTGGGGTTTCCAGGCGATTTTTCGCCCGTTTCGGGCGGTGCTCAGGTGTCAATCGGCGGAAGTTATGATAACGAGGTTTTTTTTATATGACTAGATAGCATTTGGAGAGTAGATAATGACGCGTTATTTCAAAATTTGAAATTTTAGGGTATAGCCCGAAATTTGGGGTTTCCAGGCGATTTTTCGCCCCGTTTCGGGCGGTGCTCAGGTGTCAATCGGCGGAAGTTATGATAACGAGGTTTTTTTTATATGACTAGATAGCATTTGGAGAGTAGATAATGATACGTTATTTCAAAATTTGAAATTTTAGGGTATAGCCCGAAATTTGGGGTTTCCAGGCGATTTTTCGCCCCGTTTCGGGCGGTGCTCAGGTGTCAATCGGCGGAAGTTATGATAACGAGGTTTTTTTTATATGACTAGATAGCATTTGGAGAGTAGATAATGACACGTTATTCAAAAATTTGAAATTTTAGAGTATAGCCCGAAATTTGGGGTTTCCAGGCGATTTGTCACCGTGATTCGGGTGGTGCTCAAGCGCCATTTGTTGAAAGTGGTGATAATGACGATGTTTTCATATTGGATACGTCAAAGTCATTCCAAACAAACTGAGTCTGAAGAAACTTTTGTTCATATCTTACATACACCCCGAGAATGGGAGGCTTTAATGTTAAAAGCGGTGGCACCAACCTTAAATCTAGGGGGTGTAGGTCTGCACGAGACTGTAACTGTGTGCGTAGCACAAAAAAACAACAAAAACCGACAAAAGGCACGAAGAATGCTACCAGATAAGACGTTGGTGCTATGAAAATATACAGTCTTTATTTGAACAGTCAAAGCACCCAGGGTTAGGGGTTTTCTTGCGGGCGCGGTATTATTCATTGTACAGGCCGGTATATACGATGGCAGTGCAGGTGCGATCTCTCAGTTCGTTTGCTGGCTGGCTTATTAAGCATACCTACCTATTTGCTAACAGACATGTACAGGTCAAACGTTTGCACAATCACCTTGGCGCGCAGAACTTGTTCAGACACTTCCAGGTGCTGGGCGAGCTCCTTGTACCCGTTGTACTGTGCGATCGCCGACCGTTTCTTGTCCGTGTCCTCGCACTTCAAGTCTGTCCAGAGGCTTTCTCCTATCTTCTCAGCGTCAGCTTTCGCCGCCGGGGTGAGGTCGAACTGACCTGGCCACTGCGGACCTGGTCGTGGTGGAGAAGCGAACATCGCCGGTCGTGATGGAGGAGAGGCTCCCGGGACTTTGGAGCCCGTTGGCGTCGTTAAAGCAGGTGACCCTCCTCCTGCGCCGAGCGCTGGCGCTCCCGGGTAAAAGCCTCCTCCGCCCAGTTGGAACATTTGGGCGAACGGGCCTGCTGCTGTTACTGCCTGTTACCGGTGACGTACCAACCGCCCCCCCCCACACCAGTTACAAGTTCCGTGTCTTTCAATCTGGACCTCAAGCCAGAGTTCCCTCCTCCACAATAAACACAAACAACTTGAACGTAACAACTAGCTCCTACCTGCACGGCTGTCTTCAGGATCTCCCTCATCGCTGCAGCCTCCGAGGCGTGGTGATTGTTAATCTCCTTCAAGGTGTCCGCGTTCTTCTCTAGCATCCTCTGTTGGGCCAGTGCATTATTTTCGAGCATCTTCGCCTGGGCCTCGTGGGCCATTTTCGCAGTCTCGGCAGAGGTCCTTTGGAAAGACTCCTGTGCCTCCTTCAAAAGCGAGTCCCGAGAAGTAAGCGCCTTCGTGTTCTCCTCCAGCAAAGCCTGTTGCGCCTTCGTGTTCTCCTCCAGCAAGACCTGCTGCCCTGACCAGAATGAACCCAATGTTGTCTGGTGCTCCTTGGCACGAGTCTCCTCCCGTTGCTTCCCCTCGGCCATCTGCATCTGCAGGGCTTCAGCGTGCTTCGTCGTAAGGAGCTCCACTGTCTTACGGCTTTCGTCTCGCTCGGCAGACAGGGCCGAAGCCAGCTGTTTTTCCCCACGCAGACGTTCATCCTCCACCTTCTTCTGCATCTCTTCTCGAAGGCTCGCCAGTGTCTCATCCGCCTTCTTCTTCTCGGCCTCCACTGCTTCCTTGGCCTTCTTCAGCTCATTAAGGTCCCGCTCGCTTTCTTCACGTTTCCGCTTGTCACCGACGCTCTGCAGCCTCCGCGTCTCGTCGTTCACCGACACCGCGAGCAAGGCACGCCTCAACTCCCCCTCTTTCACGTTCTGCGGAGGTCCGTCCATGCGTAACAAAACATCGGTCAGTACGTACCAAGCTGTAACAAAAAAACAGACGATTGTAACTCAAGCAAAACTCCGTACTCACCTGCTTAGCCACATGCATGGCAACTGCTTCCGGCGGAGGCTGCTTCTTCCCCCCTCGCCGTCCGACGTCGCCCATGTCTTCGTCGCTGCTGTCATCCTCTTCGGCAAGATCCATAGGTACACGCACTACCGGGGCTTTGCCCTTCCCGCCTGGGATAGGGGTCGTGGTCTTCTGGGTGGAAGGCGCCTTCGGGAAATCCTCATACACGGCGGTTTGGCCCTTGTTGCCTAAGATGATCTTCCCCACTACTCGCGCAGGGGCGTTTTTATTGAAAACGCTGCCCGCCAAGCACCACTTCCTAGCCTCAAACTTCCCACCAGCCTCTTTGCCCAGCTTCTCTGCTTCCTCGATCTTCTTCCAGAACATCCCCAGGACCTTATTGAACAACCTGTAGTGCTCGTTCTCCTTCTGAATTTCAGAAGGAGTTATCTGCCCCTCTTTCCTGTCTTCCACCAGGCGCGTGACGACGCCTGTCAGAGAAGCCTTCGCGCCACTCTTCTTTGTTATTCGCACGTGCGGGTAGTCGCCGGCATACTTCTCCTTTCGCTTCATCTCCAGCTTCCGCTCATACACAGCGGGAGCCTGGAACATCGTGCAAGTAACGTCGCCCTGCTTGGGGTGATTGCCGTTTATCGCCATGTAAGTGGCGTGCCACTGGCCAACCCATGTCAGGCAAACGAACCTGTGCGTGGGCACCAACAACCTCCTTATTCATATATCTTGACTATGTACTACAAACGAATGTGTTACAAATGAAGTTGGGGCAGTGACAGGTTCATGGTCAGGCAAACGAACCTGTGGACACCTGCAAACTCCTTGTGCATGGTGGTGGTCACCCTCATCCCTTGCACCACTTCAAACCGGAACTCCAGGTTCCGCTCGCACTTCAGAGAAGCCTTGAAGGCTGGGATGATCGACTTTCCCTCCAGTATGCCGCTCTTGTTCAGTATCTTGTTTACCTGCTGATCAGGAACAAACCTCTGAAAACTGACAATCACCCCGCTGTTCCCCATTTCCTCGGAAAGACGCGCGTCGAGATATTTCGGGCTGGTCTTCGTCTCGGCTGCTATCGAGGTTTGAAGCTTATCTATAGGACCATGGCCTGCTGGCAGTGCAATCCTCGTAATACCCTCCACCTCCTGGAACTTTTCGATACAAAAAAATAGTGCCTCTTGAACAGTACCCAAAACTTCGCATTCGTGTCGGGGATGCAATATAAGGATGGCGTCCGCGTAAGGACAGTCCTTTGGCATCTCGTACAACATGGTCTTCACCGTCGAAACGAACGCCAACTCGGGTTGCAGCCTTTTGTTCTTCAGCTTGAAGGACAGAAGAAACCCCCATCGTTGCGGCTCCGGCTCCTTATCGCTTTTGGGCTCCCAGGTCGAAGGGTCGGTGGCGTCCGTGCAGGCTGCAGAACCTTTAAGCACTTCTATCATCTCCGGGGTATGAGTCTGGTTAAAATCAAATGGCTCGCTGATTTCACAGCCACTGTTCTGCAACATCAGGACCAGGTCAGCGTAGGTGTATGCCGCCTGCAACGTCCAATTTTCAATCACCTGCATGCGCTGGTCAGGCACCGCACCCCTCGTCTCGTGTTCTTCGCTGGCAAGGGGGTTGTCTTGAAGTACCATTTGTGCCAGCGCTACGGGATCCCACCCTTGATCGGTCTCCTCGTCCAACCCAGTCAACATGAAGCCCGGGAGGTCCACGACATCTGGTACCTGATTCAACAACGTAGGACCACTGCCTTCGCCAGAGGACACCGCCGTCTCCCCCAAGTCCCCCTGGTCCAAGGCTGCAGACGCTGTCTTAGCGAAATCCGAGACGTCAGTGGGTGCAAGGCTGTCGCGACGCTGGGATCCCAATTCAGCGACTGTTCGGAGATCGTCAACGGCTGTAGTTTCGCTTGCATGTGCGCTGCCCTGTCCGCTGTTGTCACCGCCGTCCTGCAGAAGCTCGTACTTCTTCTGCAGCAGCTTTATCCGATAAAGGCTCCTACCGTGCGGATCCCAATTATGCCCTGTTGCTGATTGGATAAATGTTGGTGCAGCTGGTGTTTCTGGTTTCCCCGAGCCATACGGTAACCCATCGTGCACAGTGTCGATCTCCTCGTTCGTCATGAGCGCCACTTCTCTGAAGGCCGACCCGGCAGGCAACTGTTGCCCCATATATACCGCAAACTCCGCGTCCTCGTAAGTCATTTCGTCGAAATACCTGTCAAGTTCCTGCCGTTCAGACTCATCCAACTTTCGACTGTGGGCATCCTGAAGCAGGCTCAACATCCCCTGCCCCAGATTGAAAGCCTCGCGACCTTCAGGCTGCACGATGTAGTGTACGTCGCTCTGCACGTCTAAAGCAACCTCCAGAAGACTGTGTCCTGACCCCGTAGAATCTAAATATCGGACCATGACCTTCTCGTTTTCCTCTATTGTGTGAGCAACAACACACAAAACATAGTTTGGGGCCTCCGTAATCTCGGCGGCGAGATTGAAAGCAACGAGTTCCCCACGGTCCGTATCGTTCCCCCGAAGCAAGCGAGGTGCTTCAGATGGTTCTTTCAGGATGCTGCAGAGGTGCGTGCGGACGAACGCAGCTCCCGGATCCGTACCTGAGGACACGCGATGTTCCATCAAGAACACGGAGGACGCGCCAAAGTGAAAAATAGGTTTTCGAACAGTACCTGGGGATGATGGTTGAGAGGAGACAGACACGGCTGCCCTATCCCTCATATCACACTGAGAAATAAACGCGGTAAACCGGTGGTAAAATGTGGTAAACTGGTGGTAAAATATGGCAAATTGGTGTTTTACCACCATTATACTAATAGTGGCGATATAAATCCCGTGGGTAATTTCCTATTGGCAGTTGGCGTTTTTGTTACCACGATTTTACCACATTTACTTATAGCGCGGTAATTATATATTATTGTTTACCATTGCTGTATATAATTTACCATGGTACCCCCCTACGACCGGTAAATTGACCCCCAATGGTAAAATTACCACATATGACCGGTAAATTGATCCCCAATGGTAAAATTACCACATATTACCGGTAAGTTTACCACGGTATGACCACGGTTGGACACGTGGCAGGCAGGATGCACTGTGATACGGACACGTGTGCAAGATTAGTGCACGTGGCAATCAGGCACGGAATGTTACATAACTGTTACCAGATATGCTAGGTAGGTAAGTATGTGGCTTGGCAAGTGCCGGCCCCGTCCTGGGCTTTGCAAGTAAGGTCACACTAGAAGCAATAAGGAGAGAGGAAGGAAGGACGCATGCTGCTGGTTTCTAGCTTGCCGTTGCTAAGGTCTTGAGCATCGTGCAGATTTCATTCCTGGCCAAAGGTAGATGGCGTGGAGGGGGATTTTAAATCCCGGAGGACGGTGGCAGATACACTTGGTCTCAAGGCGTGACGCCGGCATCAGCAGGGTATGTTTGGCATCCTCGTTCAAGACAAAGACGGCACGGCTGTTCATGCGCGCGTTTTTGATAGTCGGGTATGCCGTCACCATGGCTAGACGGCACACCGCGCAATGTGTGGCCGGGTCCCATATCAGATAGTAAGCTTCCACGCGGCCGTATTCAAATGCATCGGCTTCAGAGGATGCTAAGGCTACGTTGTAGGAGATTCTGGTTACTGCCCTGGTGTACATCGTGGACGTGAAGTCCTCGTCGCCGTGCCGCATTCGTGGAAAACATAGGACGTCCAAGGCGTCCCGTTCTAGCTCGTATCGCTCACCGTGCATGGCACGCAAGGAAGCCGCCAGGCCCGGCAGCAGCCTTCCTTCCGCATCGGCGCTTAGCGCGGATACAGCCACGCCACCGCGGATGATGTGATGACCGACATCCATGAAGTGACACGCGAGCCCCGGGTCATCGCGGAAACCCGGGCCGTCCTCTTTCACCGAGTGCGCGACATAGTCTGGAAGGAACCGGATCCCGGGGTACAAGTGGGCCATGTCATCTACACGGTCTTTCAGCAAGTAGGCGTTACCGATGCATGAATCGATGGCCTTCCCCCCCACCGGCTCCGGCACCACCCCCTTCGCCTCCCCCAACAGGCGCTCCACCCATAGCTCGATGTTGGAGCTGACAACGCCTACCTTCTCCTCTTGCTTGCACAAGTGTACCACGGCTAGGCGTAGATTCAGCGTCAGCATGTTCATAGGGCACTCGTTCTCAATAATGACTGCGAACTCCCTCATACGCAGCTCCGCTTGTGCGCGAGCCTCTGCGCGGTCTTCGATTGTGCCGGCGCACACCTGCCGGATGAAATATATCACAGCCTCCCTCAGCTTCCACCAAGCCCTGTCCAACTCTCGGTTGAGACTCCACAGGACGTCCATGAATACCAGCGGGCTGAATATCAAAATGAAGTTGAGCCAGTCCTCCATAGTGTAGTTCCCTGCAAACAAACCAAGCGTTTCGGGCGACATCAGCATGCATGCACCGTTCATTCAATCAATGGTCAACCCATACAACGGGCGGGCCTATGCACACAATTCACGTAGATCTCGCATGCATGGGAAGAACAGCTTTCCTGCAATCATGCCTGCCAGCACACCTACCTGCATATTGCACCACGTCCTGGTACTCACGGTGCATGTCGTGCGGGGCACACAGCCCTTTGCCGTTCTTCTGTAGCTGCTGTAGCTGCGCGGCGTTGAAGTAGCACGTGTCATCGCAGTTGGGCACCTTGTGGCGGAACATCTTCACAGTACTCTTCACGACACCGAAGGTCATACAGTGCATGAAAGGCAGCACGTATGCCGACATGGCGGTGAAATATTCCAGGGCCTCCAGGGGACCCTTACCGTAGCGCCCGGTCCGCATGGGATCAGCGCCCTCCTGGGTTAGCTTGACTAGTTCCTCGTGATCCTCCTGGGTTAATAGCACCGACGGGTCCCAGGCATGAACCGTCTCCCCGTCCGGTAAATAGCTTTGTGCGATAGGCTTGGCATAGCCTAGGCAATACATCCCACCAGTTGGTCCGGGGGTGCCCTCCCACAGGCTCAGGTAATCGTTGCGTCTGGCAGCCACCGGAGCGAACCTTCCCAGATCGTTCCGCGCAACGGTGTCACAGTAGCACAGCACCAGAAACACACTGAACTTATCATGCCACTTGCCAAAGTAACCATCGTATACTCGGAACGGCGTGCCTTTGTCGTCAGCGTGCCCGTCGCGTAACTCCTTGAGCTCCTTCACGAGGCGCTCTTGGATCACGTCATTGTTCTTCCAGTGCTGCCTAGGGCCCGGAACCACAATTACGAGCCCGGTAAATTCCATCCTAACCCGATCCTGCGAACACCCGCATGGATGCACCGTCAGTCCTCCCTTCCTCAATCACCGGGAAGCCTTCACAGCCAGACACGCTAGCAGGTGTACAACCTACGGCACGCAAGGCGGGACGCAGTGCACCTTGCATACGCCTACACTGCAGAAGCAGACCAGCAGCAGGGGACCACCTGCATGCGTTACACTGGTTAGCCTTATTCTAGTAACAAGGCACATCGCAACGGTTCGAGTTGCAGATTGTGGCGGCGTGTACCCGAGGGTGCAGGTCCGCGCTCCGCATCGCTCCGAACCTCGTGGACCATCCCCAGCACCGTGCGCGCCACATTCCCACCATTACGCCCGGTGGTGTGTCCCCACCCTCACGTGCAACGCATCGTTTGCACCATAGCGCTGTTCAGGTCAGCCATTTCATTCAACATACATCAAGGGGAGGGGGGGGCTTGGTTGTAGTAGGAGTGCTGGGTGTCGGCTGGACTCACTGTTTGTCGTGCTTCTTCGCCCGTGCGTCATCCTCACCGTATTCCACAGCCATTCCAGCCCGAACCATTCCAGGTTTCATGGGATCCGTGCTTTCTGTTTCCTGCAGCAGCCGGCCCCCAACCGTGCTGTGCTCGTTGATCCGCGCCACGTGCGGGCTGGTCATGACGCATGCGTTTGTAGGCGCTCTCGCCTGCATATCAGCACGCATCTTTGCAAACTTCGCATTGCGCATCCAGCGTCTGACTAGCCGTTTCACCGGGAAGTAGAAATAGTACTCCTGCGGGCGGTACACCTCACCCCGCGCCGTACGTGTCACACTGTATCTCTCCTCCTCGCACCACCCGACCGGCACTCCCGCCGCATCCCACGCGATGGGAACCCCGCATTTCTCCTGCGCTGGTTTCTTGGTCTCTGCTGGAAACGTTCTGTGATACTTCGGACACACATGCACTGCGTAGTCCCACACGGTCTCGGCACCAATCAGGCGTAGCATGTGCCAGAGCGACCCCGGTAAATTGGTGTTTGCTCCACCCAGCAGCATCTTCAAGATTTTCATGAACGTGTTGAAGTGCGCGTCTGTCCACTGCTGCCGCCGTTTCATGTCCAGCAAATACCACACAGCTTCCTGCAGCGTCACTCCGTGGGGGCTCGCCAGCCCATGCGTTAGAAGCGGATCCATCTTTTTGGGACTGAGTTCGGCCGACTCTGGCGCGTCCAATGTCTCCACTTTCGCTGGCTCCGGCGCGTCTACCGTCACCGCTTTCCCTGCCTCCGGAGGGTCCACCGTCACCTCTTTCGCCGGCACCGGCGCGTACACCGTCACCTCTGCGTGATGAGCCAGCAGCAAGGCGGACGCCTCTTCCACCTCGATTTCCATGCCCGCCTTTGCAGCTAGTTCCTGCGAGTGGCCGTCCCCTCCTGGCTTAGTTTCTGTGCATATTCTGCGTGCGCTGCATGCCCCTGCGCATGTTGCATGACGTACATACTACAATACGCACTACATGATGTTTCCACGTCCTGTCCGAGCAGGGCGTACATCGTAAAGAAAGTCCGGGATGGAGAGGAGGTCCGCCTCCGCATCACCACCTTCGTCCGTCTCCTCCACGATGTCTTCTTCCGGGATGTCCGGCAAATCCAACACCTCCTCCCAGTATGCATTTTCGGCTGGGGTGGGGGCATCTGACGACCCCCCTTCCTCGCAATGGCACATTCCCATATATCCCACGGCCCGTGCGTCCGCCAGGTCGTGGTTCGTATCATTCCCATCTGCGCCGGCTCCTCCCACCAGGGTATACCGCATTCTCTTGTTGGGTATCCTCGCCTGCTGAGAGTCATCATCCGCTGTTTCCGCAAACACTGGGGCCGCCTCCATCTGGTGGCCAGCGGAGATGGCAATGACCCGGTGCCTTTGATCAAACTGAACTCCCAGAGATTGCATGCGGCCTATGAGCACGTCAATCCTTCCCTTGTGCTCCTTTCCGGCGCGCCCTACCTGATCAGGTATGCCCAGCGTGCACAAGTCGTCGGGGGTGAAGAGGGAGCGAATGCTTGGGCGCTTGATGTCACGGTAAGCGCGTTGCGCCAACTCCAGTAGCCGGGCGTCGGTCACGTGCCGGTTATCCCACGCGGTTGGGAGCTGCGCTGTTTGGCACGTGACGGCTTCCCCCCCGGCTCGCCGTTTCCCCCGCGCGCCGTCCACCGGGCTCGCCCCCTCACCTGCTAGCTCTCTGGGGCCCACAGGCGGTCCCCGGAAGCTTGTTATCCGCATCCTATTATCGATCATGCACCCGAGAGTTGTCAATCTGTCAGCAAGCTGACCAAGCTGACGGAGCTTTGTGTCCTTTTGCGTCTTCGTGAGGCGGCCGCCGGCCTTCCTTGGGATCCATCCGATGTCCACACCAAACCGTGACACTTTGGGTGTCATGCTTTGCCCAATATCCAGGCTTTGCAGTTTACGCAGGATGACGGCGTCATCCAGTTCGGCCATCACCGCGCATACCTGCCGCAAATCACCCCTTCCGTGTCACCGACCTGCACGCAGCACATCCGTTGAGGGGGGGCACCGACAGCACCTGCATCATGAAGGCAGACACCTCGTTAGATGCATCGTTGCTGCTCGCGTGAGCGCCCGATCGATACGCGGCGGTCGCTCGGTGCATGGCGTGTGCAGCGTGACGCGTGCTTAGTGACCGCGTGTTTCCGTCGGAGAACACAAACTGATTTATTCCAAAGATACAATACAGTTCAAAATTGTCTGTTCTAGCCACATACGGTCTTTCACTTCGCATAGCCTACAATCTGCATTAATCGGAAGCTGGTGTTCGTGGTTGACATCCTAAGCTTTCATGCCAGAGGCTTGTACGGTTGCGCGTTTCCTCTGCGGTACAAGTCGTATGCGCCTGCTTTCAAGCTTCTGGTTCAGGAACACTGGTCAGCCAGCAGCTTGGGGTATCGCCAGCGTTGCAATCCAGGCTACGCGTCACCAGATACACCTGCGTGCACACGGCGCAAGATTCGACATTCATCCTCATGTTGCTCATTGCAGGCATCGGCATGTCACAACCCATGCATGCGAGCTGCCTGCGGGAGGCGTGCCCCACTCACCGGCTGGTCGTGGCTCCGCATTTCCGTCCACTTGTAAACCCGGCGGGACCGTGTCGCGCATGCTGAGCAACTTCGGCAGGTTGGACATGCACATTTCTTCCCCGGTCGATGTCCTCCAAAGCAGTCCCTTCTCGCAGATGTGCACATCCGGGACCCGGCACTCGCCGAATTTCGGGATGATCGCCGAGTTGAATGCGTGCGCGTCGAACTCCGCATGAAAAATGGCGAAGTCGAGGAGCACCGCGGGCAACTTGACTTGCAGGTTGGCGCCATTGTCACTGGCCACCGCCGTGCAGTAGTAATCGTGCACCTCAGACCACTCCTCCACCGTTATGCGATGGACAGTCTTGCCGATTGCTCCACTCCACGTCCCGGAGGCATGCTCCACTGAGTACTCCTCGCCGTACGTGGTCGTCTCCCAGAGCTGTGTCTTCATACGGCCCGACAGTATTTTGACAGCGGACTGCGTGAGCTTCTCCGCTTTGCCAGCAGCCACCAACCACTCTACACCGCCACTGACGGCGCGATGAAACGCGCCCTTCCGCGAAATCGGCAGGAGCTCGGCCATTGTTGCTCCTGACACAGTAACCTGCCGAGCATCAGCCGGGCAGGCCTGCTTCTTGCGCTTGTTGCTGCCGGCAGCCGGCGGTCCCTCGTTACGTTTGGATTTCCGGGGTTCAGCTGCAGTGCTCTTTGGCGTGGCGACTGGCACGAGAGCTCGCAGCTCCGGGTTGCTGTTCACACGCCGCCTGAGTTCATTTGTTAGTGGCGTGTTGAGCGCGTCCAAGGACTTCTTGCTAAGCGCTGCGTAACCCGCAAATGTCGCTGGTTGCTGAAGGGTAAACAAGCTCCCTTTCATCGTCAGACTCACTTTTTTGCCCGTTCCCTTCAGCGCGGTGAGGTGGTGCTTAAGGCGCTCGTCCGTGACGGTTTGCAGCAAGGCCAAGGCTGCCTCCGGTGTTGTGTCACCAACGGTGAACAGAGCGCCCTTAGCCTCCATCACACCCCTCATCATAGCCATATTCCTGGCTATGTTACCGGCTCGTTGTTTTTCCAGGGATGGCGGCGACGTTACAATGGTCCTCGGACTCCTCCTGACCTCCTGAGCCTGCTGGGGAGCCACCACCTCCTCATCCTCCTCGGACTGCTCGTCCAGGGAGGACCTGAACGCCGCCTCTGTCATGATAGTGGGTAATGGGCTCACTGCCTCCTCCGGTGTGGGCAATGCCCCCGGGGCCGGTGCTGCGGCCTGATTTATCTTGAGGTGTGTTGGCTGCTCCGGCGCCTGGGCTGGGCGCGACTCCTGGGTGCGGGGCTGGGTGGTATGTGCGCCCTGGGGTCGACGTCCTTGCGCAGGGGGGACCGGAACCATCGTCAAGAACGGGCGCAGGAGGTTCAGCGCGTCACATACTTCGCCGACCCATATCGCGTGGCTCTCGGGAAGTTGCGACTGTGTCATGTGGTTGGTATCATCGCTGAATATACGTGCTGCAGGGTCGTACGTCACCCACGGGCACTCAGACAAGTACTTCACCCAGACTCCGATGTCCGCATGAAAATTGTCCTGCACGTCCGCTGCGCCAATCGCGACCCCTCAGCATTTTGGCAAGCGGCCATCGGTCGCGCTTCCCAGCGTCCATCCCACACCGCGGGTCGTGGTTCGTCACCCCCATCCTGCTGTGCGCAGTCACAGCGGACCAGCAAACTGCGTTGGGGACCCCCCTTTTTTGCATCTTCCCGCCCACTGAAGTTCGGGAACTCGCCGTTGAAGTTGTGCGTGAGCTTCACAGCCACGCCCAGCGCGAACTCCATGGTCAACCTGCCTCGGTCGGCAAGTACGGCTGCCAACTTGTTATTCACCTTCACCGCACCACCAGATGAATGGAACAAGTGCCCCACGTTCCTGGTGGGGATCGCACGATCCTTAACCGTTGCTAGGTTTGAGGCCCTGCACGCCTTCAGGATTCCAAAGACCAGACTGCGCAGTCCGGGGCAATGCACACCCATCCGCTGGTAGAGAAGACAGGTGTCCGTCCGCTGTGTGTCTGCGGACCCATCGAATGTCAGCGGTCCCACGCGTGCAGGGACACGCGGAGGATCTACTCTCTGACCATCTCTCCACGTGATGCGGGCAAGCTCTTCCTTCTCTGCCTCCGGCCTCGCATCCCACGCTTCCTTCCCAACGAAGGCTTCCAGCACTTCCCAGGCTAGGACGAGGTCGGACATCTTGAGAGTGGCGTGCAGCCGCGCCTCCGGGGGTGGCAGCTTTGACCAGCCTTCCATGTTCTCGAAGTTGGGACATGGGCTGGAGAGGTGCAAAGGGTGCACCACTCGGGGCGGCCCAACCGCATGCTGGTTGCGCCAGTCGTAGCATGGGCCACACATCACCAGACCGGGTTGCTGGAGGCTAGTTCCCTGCAACGGGTCACACTCAAAATCCGCCTTCACGCACAGATCGCAGCTCCATACTTCAGGCAGGCTCCCGTAGCTCCCTCCAAACCGTATTGCGTCGCCGCAAGCAAGGCATTGCATGTGCCATGGCATCCCATACTGGGACAACGTCCCCAGCGGCTCGGCGCGGATTGCGTCGTGCGTGGCGGGGACTCCAGCCTCCGTGCTGATGGCGCCGTAGAGAATTGCGGACATCGTGGCCGCGGTGCGCAGGCCGCGACCCCCACCAGGCACCTCCCCAACCGGGCAAAGCCCCCGATGCACAGTTCTGTCCCCCGGCCAAACAATGACGCTGCCCGGCGGGCCAGCAAAACGGACGCGCCTTAACGGCGTGGCTGACGGAAAGCCGGACGCTGCGTGATCGAGTGTGAAGTGGAACGCGCCGTCCTCGCACCGCTGCCAATGCCTTCCATCTACCGAATCAGGCAGGAGTTCCGTGTAGCTCTGCTCGTCAAGGAACATCCCGGAGGAAAACTGGGTAGGGAAAACTGCCTCCTCGCCGCTCCGGAGCAAGAGGTCAGTGTGCCACATCTGCACCCAGCTCCCCAGGTTGCGCAGGAGGACAGCTGGGGATAGCAAGAACTGGCCAACCCCTGACACCCGGACCGCCTTCTGCATGCTGACGTGATGATGCTCAAGCACCTTCCCCCAGATCCCCGGATATTCCGATTTCGCGCGCTCCCAGTCCACCTTCACGGAATACCTCGCCCCTGGTCGGAGACACCGCTCGTCCCGCTCGACCCGCGGGTCCCACTCACGCGTGCTGAACAGGGAAGAGGGCGTCAGAAAATTCGCAACCGCACGGTCTGTAGCTTTTGTGAAAAGCGATGAACAGCGGGGACAATCCTTCACGCACACGATCGTTTCCAAGATCCGCGCGCACTCCGCCTTACAGTCTTCAATCTTCTGGTGGCATACACGTATGCGCAGCTCACACGCATCGTGCAGTGCCGTGGGGTCAACCCCTTCACGCAGGGTGAAGCGATGGAGCTTGCAAAAAGACTGTACCCGTTCCCAGGCAGTTCTGACGTTCTCCTCACGGTTCCCCAGCGCGACAGCTTCACACCGTTTAGTCATCATCGCTGAATCAGCCGGTGATGGGGATTCCAATTCTTCCATAGCCGCCGTCCAGCAATCCAGCAATTTCACCAGATGCGCAAGCGTGCACCCGTGTCTTTCGCACTGGTTCTGCACCATACGAAGGGTGGCCATACAGCATGCGGCCCAGACAAGCAGGCACGCCTTCTCCAGGTCAACCAATACGCAGTCCCCGTTGGACCCGCAGGACATGGGAGGGGGCACCACGTGCATGCCTAGCCCCTCCAGATCTTTGGGTAGCCCCGACTGCACGTGAAGAACCCTACATGGCGTATCCGCATGTGGATGGCACGCCATTGATACCTGGCCAACATACTGCGCCCCGCACCGACCCACCCGGGATACCCCACCCCATCCCACCCACGATTTTAAGCGCCGCTGCTCACTCTTTGGCCGCTGATTCGCAACCGCAGATGAAGCAGCATAAGGCACGGCGCCGGGGAGAGCGCCACACGCGCCACGCGCCTGATTCGGCGCGGAGCGGAGCAGCCTCCCCGATACAATCGGTCCCCACCCCGTGCATGCACACAGCACCGTCGGGTACATGCATAATCAGATCTTGCGACATTGCATCATAATGACTTTTGAGGTCCACCAGGGCAGGCCGTCCAGGGCGGTCTCATACACACACGCACACGCACGCACGCACGCACGCGTTTTACACACAAAGATGATTTATGCTCAATATTGTTACATCTCATTACATTTCGTTAAGTGCGCAAACAGGCCGAGCATGTTAATTGGTGTCTTCTTCGCTAGTTTCACTAACATACTCCTCATCATCGTCGGACGGATCCGTGTGTGTCGGACACTCCGCCTCCGATTCCACAATTTGTGCATACTCCTGCCACTCCAGCCAATGCTCCCTTCGCGGGTGGTACAGCCGCACGACCACGTAACCGTTTGGGGGCCGCTCTCCAAATTCTCCATCATACGTCCCTTCGGGAACATCATGTTCCGTGGGCGCCGCGGTCCATACGTGGTCTGGGTTGAATCCGACAATTTTCGCTTCGATAATCCAGGGCGCCGGTACGAACCGGCTTTCATGAAGCGTCACCGACCATCCAATACGCACAGGCAGCGAGCCCCCGTTCTCCGTGTTGACCCATGTATGCTGCCACGCATACCACAAACTACACGTTCAACGATAGGGATCACAACCCCCATCGCGCGCAGCCTCCCCGCACCCTTGGTCCCTGGGTCCTATGGTCCCGGCATGCACGCGATGCACCTTTCTACTGTACGCGCACCCTCGCCCATCCCTCCCCACCCACCACTCGCAGCGCCGCTGCTCACCCTTTGGCCGCTGATTCGCAACCGCAGATGAAGCAGCCTATAACACGGCGCCGGGGAGAGCACCGCACGCGCCACGCGCCTGATTCGGCGCGGAGCGGAGCAGCCTCCCCGCACCCTTTGCCCCTGGGTCCTCTGGTCCTTGCATGCACACTCTGCACCTATCTACTGTACGCGCACCCTCGCCCATCCCTCCCCACCCACGACTGGTTGGCCAGCAGCCTCCCCGCACCCTTTGTCCCTGGGTCCTATGGTCCTTGCGTGCACACTATGCACCTATCTACCGTACGCGCACCCTCGCGCATGCATCCCCAGCGACGATCGCAACCACAGGTTGACACTTTGAAGGACACCGAAAACAGCCACATGATCACTTTTAAAGATCAAATAACAAGTTGTAAGTTAAGACTAAGACTCCACTACCTCGCACGGAGCCCGCAGGCGATCCCGCCTCCAGGGGACCCCTAAGACTTCTCTACCTCGCACGGAGCCCGCAGGCAATCCCGCCTCGAGGGGACCCCTAAGACTTCTCTACCTCGCACGGAGCCCGCAGGCAATCCCGCCTCGAGGGGACCC